>PVIC010003111.1:0-71370 GCA_004025085.1 Thryonomys swinderianus
TCTCTGTCTCCCGAGTACTGGGATTACAGGCGTGAGCCACCACGCCTGGCACTGTGGTATGTGGTATTGATGGCGTGAGTCACCACGCCCAGCTTGTATGTGGTTATCGGGATCAAACTCAGGGCCTTGTGCTTGCAAGGCAGGCGCTGGAACCACTGAGCTAACTCTCTGGCCCAACATGTAGTAGTTTTTATACAACTCTCTTCTATTTTGGATATACAGAAACCCCAGAGAGTTGATAGTGTAGATGGAGAGTGTTTTAAAGATGTTATATCCAGAATAACTTCTCCCTTTCTTACAACCAGGCTTTCAGGCTGATGCTAATTCTATCTCTTTCAAGACTCCTCCCCAGTTATGGTAACTTCTTTTGGTGGCTTGGCAGTGTCTTTTTTAGAGCATGGTTTCCCCTGAGGCTTCCCTAATCTATCAGAAATGTCTGCATTTGTCTAGACGTCAATTATGGACATAGTTCCAGTTCTTTCCCTGGGGGTCCTAGGCCCCAGACCAGTAAAGGGATGCAGCTAGATTCTTATCTAAGTGTCTACAAACATTCCACTGCAGTTACTCTTAATAGCCTGGTGCACACAGATGACCTCTGGACAGGAGGGCGCCTAATTCCACACTAGCATACCTGAATCTCAGCCAGAACGCACTGCTACATACAACCTTGGAATTCCATGAAGTGATAATGTATAATAGAAAGAGGGAGATGAGCCTGTAGGCAGGAGGATTGAGGACAATTCTATTAATGTTGCAAACTGGTTAATTTATCTTTTTGGACCTCAGTTTCTTCTACTGCAAATAAGGGACTTAAAATAAGTAATCTGTTATAGCTCTTTCAGTTCTAACACTTTATGATTCTTTCAAGCTATTTGTGTCATCTTTCCACACTCTTTATTACCATGACTTTAATTGAGTCTGGCATGAACTCCTCTGAGGGATGACATTTCCAAAACAGTTTGCTGCTGGAATGTAGATGATACTTTTCCAGGGTTGAGACATATGCATTTCTTTGTCTGACCTCTGCACAGAATTTTCCATCATAGTCTGCCTGGGATTAATCAACTGCTTCAGGAGAAGACCATCTAGGACAGCTCCTTCAAAGCAGATTCTTGATAGCAAGCATTGGGCTCACCTTGTACCCAGATAATATTCCAGGATAGAAGGATATGAGTTAGTCTGAGACATTCTTTAATGGACTTACTCTCAGTACTACATCCCTGAATTCAGTATGCCACAAAAAAGTAATAGTAAGTAGACTGCACATTCATACAAAAAGAAATTCATTGATTAGAATTCTTATAAACTAGTTCCACAGGATCAAATGTTGCCCTTGCAGAATGTGAGATTTAACATGGAGTGTAAAACCTAAAGATAGAATTGTAAGACAAGGAAGGACTATGCGAAAACTCTGAGTTTCTTTTTCTAAAAGGGTAATGAGCATTAAGCCCTCTCAAATGGTAGATGATCAGTGTTACCTATTAAGTAACAGAGAAATCATAACCCTCAAGAAGACATATTTTACCTTTTGTGTGTATGTGTGGTTCAGGAATTGAACTCAGGGCCTCTACTTCTGAGCTATATCCCTAGACCTTTCTATTTTATTGTACTTTATTTTCTAATCTATTACATTTCGTTGACAGCTTCTCACTAAATTGTCTAGGCTGGGCTTGGACTTGTATTCCTTCTGCCTCTGCCTCCTTGGTAGCATGGATTACTGGCTTGTGTCCTTCATGCCTGGCTTATATCTTTGTGTATAAATATTTATTGACTAGAAAGGCTTGCCACCACCCTCTCCGTTGAGAGGAAGTATCAGGCAGTGATCTAATACAGAATCACTCAAAGATCAGCCTTCTTCAATTTCCATTATCCATGAGACTGGATAATTTTCTTTAAGTTGCTCACTCTGCTCCTTGTCTTTTTTACAACTTCTCTTTCTTGGTTTATGCCTTCATCATTTCTAAGCTGATTTACTGTACTTGTATCCTAATTTAGTAAGGTCCTGGTCAATGATGCAAGTGAAAAATGGGATCTAATGCAAGATCAAATATTCCCCAGATCTGCTTGGCTATTCCCCTGCAAGCATGGAGGGGAATAACTAATAAACAGTTTCTAGTAGATATACAAAACAGAGGAGTGAAAACTCATTCAATGTTGGATCTGAGAGTACCAATGACTTGAAAGAACATGACTAGAGCCAAGAATCCTAGTATCCATGTTTCTGGGAAGTCATTGAAATGAAATAAAACAGTTATTAATTAAATATTTAGATGTTGAAAATAAGATATTTGGAAATAATACAATAATTCATAGACTTGAAAGGAAGGTGTGAAGTTAACTAGGATCTCATCAGAGGCTGTGACCATTCTTGCTTTTAGTATGTTGGCTACTTTCTTCCCTACCAGTTTCATGGCATTTTGCCTTGGCACTGGGATTAAGCTAGGCCATTCTGCCATACTCTTCTACATCAAGTGCACTGACTTAGTGTTTGTATTGCTTCATCTACTTCTCTAAATTACTGCTAAATGATTTTTTTCTAAAATGCAAATCTTACATATTTCATTTGATATCTTTTACTGACTTTTCCTTACCCACAGGGTTCTACCCAAGTATACTGTCAGAGCAGTCAAAGCTGCTGCGATAAGCTTCTGCTTCGCTCTTCTGTCTTTCCTTTGCAGTCCCTTTTTGTCTTCCTATGCCTTCTGTGCTCACATCACTCAGGTAGTTTGGCGCATTCCAGTGCATTCTTTGGTAGGAAATCCCTTTCCAATGATCTCTCTTCCTATACCAATTAGCTGATCTTGGTGAGATTGCAGTCCTTACTCTGATGAGTTGACACAGAACCCTGAGCTTGTTTCTATCCCAGCACTCATCATACAGCATTGCATTTTTTTCATATCCCTATTTCTCACTTGCTGAAAGCTTCTTGAGGGTTAGACCTTTGTTTCCTCTTTATGTCTTCTGTCTACCACTGAAATTAGTTCAAAGTACATGATTAACAAGCTTGAGTTGGATAAGTGAGGTGAACAAAGATGATTTAAAGAATTTCTTTTATACTGAGTACAAAGCTTACCTCAACAATCTCTAAAATCTTTCATAGTGGGCCAGAGATTTAGCTCAGTGGTTCCGGCACCTGCCCTGCAAGCGCAAGGTCCTCAGTTTGATCCTGGTAACTACATACAATGCTGGGCATGGTGACTCACACCCACCAGCAATCAATATCACATACCATGGTGCCAGGTGTGGTGGCTCACGCCTGTAATCCCAACACTCGGGAGGCAGAGACAGAAGGATTGCTGAGTTCGAGGCTTGCCTGGGCTACATAGTGGGCTCAGGGCCAGCCTGAACTACAAAGTGAGACCCTGTCTCAAAAAAAAAAAAATTCTTTCATAGTGCTTAGATATTTGACTCTTTAATATATTGGGATTTTGAGATAAAATTCTTAGAAAATAGTTTTGTCTACATAACAATACACTTGCTTATTGTTTGGATGTTAAATTTGGAAATTTTGATCATTTTATAATTCAGCACATATGAATCTTATTTTCAAAATGTTCTTCAAATTCAAACATTTTGCAGTCAGAGATAACTTCAGTTTCACTGTCTCTCTTCAAACAACTGAATTAAATTTCTTACTGCTGAAAGTTCTCATGGAACCCTGAATTTGTTTCCTATTACAGCATTGAACACATTGTATTGAACTGCTTTTTTTCATATCTGTATCTCTCATCAGGGGTTAGGTATGGATTGAAAAGAATAATGCAGAACTAATTGCAAGAGTGAGCTAGACAGAAGGGCCAATGTCAAAACGGGGACAGGAATCAGAGGCCCAGGGAGTAAACTGAGTGTTGTGGACATGTGTGTTATGTGTCATGTTAGGGGAGTGGGGTAAACCCAGGCAAAGGATCAGATATCAAGGGAAAACAGATCTCATAAGTCAGGACAAGGTAAAACCTAGAGAGTGAGGAGCTCAAAGAGGCTAGGTACAAGGAGGTAGATAGAAGCCAGGAGAAGAAGTGATTCTAGAAGAGAACCTTGGGGCTGGAGGTTTAGCTCAGTGGTTCTGGCACCTGCCCAGAAAGCACAAGGTTCCTGGTTAGATCCCCGATAACCATATAGAACAATACTGGGCATGGGGGCTCATACCCACTGACAATCAGTACCACATACCATAAATGCCGGGCTTGGTGGCTCAAGCCTGTAATCCCAGCACTTGAGAAACAGAGGCAGGAGGATTGCTGAGTTGGAGGCTTGCCTGAGCTACAGAGTGAGCTCAGAGACAGTCTGAACTACAAAGCAAGACCCTGACTCAAAAACAAACAAACAAAAAACAACCTTTGTTCTTAAATAAAATGTGACCATTAGAAGATTTTTTGATATTAATAGATATTAACATCACTACTATTTCAGTCTAGACCTAAGAATAGTGTTTGTAGTTGACTGGAGACAATTTTAGAGTGGCAAACAGGAGCAAATATTGACTATTAATTTGCTGCACTATTTCCAATGTTATTCTCCATTTTGTAGTCTCTCATAACCTATCTAAAACATATATCTTTTAGTGTATATAATTATTAAATATATCATGGATTCATACACTCTATAAGATGCTTCAATCATTACATACCTGCATTGCAGTTCCTCATACTTCTTCGCCCTTCTCTTGATTTGTGGCCACAATTTTCTGCTTTAAGATTCCCCATTACATTTACCATAGTACTCTACATATATCTGGTAATTGAGTTGAGTATAATGAATTAAATGAAGAGGGATTATATTTTTAATTTTACCTGGATATAACTAGAGGCTGTAGTGATTCCCAGAGTATTCATTTAAGCAGTGTATAAATTTTTTCTTGAGACATTCTCTCTTTGTAGTTCAGGCTGGCCCTGAGCTCATTATGTAGTCCAGGCAAGCCTCGAACTCAGCAATCCTCCTGCCTCTGCCTCCCGAGTGCTGGGATTACTGGCATGAGCCACTATGCCCAGCACCAGCATTCACTGGTGGGCGCGAGTCACCACACCTGATATTGTTGTTTGTAGTTACTGGGGATCCAACTCAGGACCTTGTGCTTGCTAGACAAGTGGCAGAACCACTGAGCTAAATCTCCGGTCTGATTCAGTGATTTTTTTAATACCAGTCACTAAATTGTTTTCTGGATAATTAAATACTTGAAATCTGAGTGATCTTGGAAAATAAATAATTCTCTAAAGAAATGCAGGGGGATTTCTGATAAGTCAAAGAAAAAGTGAGTTTTCCAGGGTCAAGGTCGCTGGAGAGTCTCTGCTTATTGAATGAAAATGGCAGATTGTGTGCTCATAAATGGATCGTTGCTGACACCAGTGGAGGGCCTTTAAGATTTAAATACAACTCAGCATATCACATCTCACACATCACATCACATCACGTTACATCACATCACATCACATCACATCACATCAATCCAGGGTGTCAAACTGACTCCTTGATGAAGTATTTCTGTTATCTCTTCAGGACGATCCATCTCTGGCTCCAGGAGGTCATTCTAGAACTTGTGGCATAATTGGATGTGCTGAGTTTTCATAACCTTACATAGTGGACTTATGACTCACTATCAGCTGTAACCTACAAAGAAATTTTAGATCCTCACAATGGAGGATCACATTATTTTTTCCCCAAAACCCATTCCCACACCAAATGAAGTCAAAAGGTCTATTTTCTTGACCCTCTTGTTATGGCTTTTGCTTAGATATCCACCAAAACTTCACGTGGACTTGGGGCTTTCCCAGAGTTGGCTGCATCTACAGTGTGTGATGCTGGCATTTATTCATGGCTCATGGGCACTATGAATAAGGGTTTGATTGCATTCTGAGTAGCCTGGATAAGATAAAAAGGGCAGGAAGATGCTGTGAAGGTCTCTTGCTTACTTACTTTACTATCTTCTGCTTGGTATGAACTAGTTCTCCTGCAGTGCCCATCTGCCAACCTACTCTGCCTTGGAGCCAGCTGATTATAGATCTCTACAAACTGTGAGCTAAATAAATCTTTCCTCCTTTATCTTTTTAGTATTGAGCATTTTGTCTCAGCAATGAGAGAATAGTAGACACCTCCTAATTGCTTTTAGTTGTTTTTCTTCTTGATAATCCATGAGTATTATCAAAATCTAGCTCTTAGGACTATTATGATGGCCTCACATGGTGAGTTTGAAATAAAGAAGTCAATATTTAAAAATTAATCAATTTAATCTGTTTTATTGTACTTCCTCAATTAGTCTTAAGGGAAATTAGTGTTTACCTGCTGGATTTTGCCGATTGCCCTTTGTTCTGTTTGTGTTAGACAATATTCCAAACGAATTTGGAGCTGAAAGTCTTGCACTGTAGTTCCAGTTCCATCATTCATTAGCTATGTGAGCACAGGTGATCTCTAGAGGTTAAGTTTTCCTATTTGTAAAATTGAATAAAATATCTGCTTTGTGTGGATTGGATGAAAGACTGTATGTTAAGATGTTCTGAGAGAACTGTTATCATTACCTACCCTTTTGCTTTCTTTATAAAATTACTTCAAGCATTAGTACCCTACTGTCCTGGTTTTACATACAATTCTTTACAGAAAATGCAAGTAATTTCAATGAAGGACAACTAGAAAATAAAAACTATCACCACTTATACCATCAAGGTATATAGAAAACACACACACACACACACACACACACACACACACACACAGACCAAAAAGAAGACTTCTACTGCTTGGTGCTTCCTTCTGTGCATAGGGCTAATGCTGCTTACTGATTCAGTAAAGAACTTCTCACTTGGTTATATTTTGAAGGACAGTGAAAAGCATTTCTCTTAAAATATAATCTTGCTAATGACCTATAGAGAAAATGAATAACATCATGGGAAAGGGCTGGTTTCATATTCTCTGTGGAACATTCAAAGATCTATGGAATTTTGGGACAATGTCAGAGGGGAAATTTGGGGTTTCAATGATCAGCAACATTTAAAAATGAAATCCCTACATTTTTGACCTCTGTTCTTTTGGCAGCTAAGTGGATGAATGTACACAGGGCAAAGCTGAGCACATAAGAGATATTTGCCAGAGCCAGCTGGACAAAACAGTGGGGTCGTGATGTCGAGGGGCGCGGATTAAGAAAAGAGAAGAAGACAGGAAAATGGGCTCAGGAGGACCTCTCAGTCAATATTGAGCAGGCACCCGTTTATTGAGCAGGTTGTATTTGTACTTTTTCAGAGGGCCAACATGGCCTCAAAAATGGTTACATATTATCTCATAGGGGAAGAGAAACAGGAACAAAGCATTCGGGAAATCAGTACACAAACAGGAGAAGGATGTCAACTATCAACATACTGTCTGGAATCAGCTCCCTAAATGTCAAATTACAATTTTCTTAAATCTTTTTCCTACCTCTAGCTTTCTTACACTATTTTTTATTAATGCTTAACTAACAAAAATAAGTACATCTATCACACAATTAACTCTATTAGAATTCAGTCCTAATCTACACAGGAACAGGAAGGAAAACAACATGTTGCCAATTTGAGGAACATTGGTCAGGGGACCAAGTCAGAGGTTGTTTACCTTCCCAGTCAGGCATTCCAATGCAGCGATCCAGAGGTCGCAGATCATCTTGGGAGCTGGGCAGCACTGTTTGGTATAGTGCAGATCTCGCAACTGCTAGTTGGTGCAGCACCCAGTGCAGATCTCCACGCCTGAAAAGAGTCTCCTCCAGCAGGGTCTGCTTCCCACAGATATTTAGCGACTTTATGATCGAAACATCCATCTGAATTCATTCTATGGATTAGGGATCAATTTTAGGTGGGTTCTGTGACATGATGGCCTAAAATAATTAAGATATGTTATATATATGTGCCAACTCACTATGATGAGTGTAATCATCATGCACTGCAAATATGCACTAATAAAATTATAAAATATCAAAAAAAAGAGAAACTTCGGTTCTGTTTTAAGCTTGCTACTATTAAATGTTGTTTTGATTTTTTTGTCCCTCATAAGCTTGGGTCTCAGTTTGAATAAATGTTCATTTTTTTTCTTTTTTTTCTCAGAATACATCACGAAACTATTTGCCTGGTTGTTCTAAGATCTGGTGATATAAACCACAAGCCTTTTTCTGAAAACATTTATAAACCATAGGGTAGAGAGGAAAGTAGTCAAATATACATAATAAATGAATGCTAGTTTTCCAATTCATAGCTGCCTATGTCCCTTCTATTTCCAAGTTTGTATTATTTTATTATTATGTTATTCATTATTATATTACTTTATTTTAAATATCTTTTCAAATATCCCTTACCTCTTGAAGGTAAAATTATGAGTAATGTACAGTTTTGTTAGTGGTAATGTCATAAAGTGACTTTCTTTTTTTTTTTTTTTTTTTTGAGACAGGGTCTCGCTTTGTAGTTCAGGCTGGCCCTGAGCTCACTATGTAGCCCAGGCAAGCCTGGAACTCAGCAATCCTCCTGCCTCTGCCTCCCGAGTGCTGGGATGACAGGCATGAGCCACCATGCCCGGCACTGTGGTATGTAGTATTGATTGCTGGTGGGTGTGAGTCACCACGCCCAGCATTGTATATGGTTACCAGGATCAAACTCAGGACCTTGAGCTTGTGAGGTAGGCGCTGGAACCACTGAGCTAAATCTCTGGCCCTAAAGTGACTTTTTTGTTAACCAGTGAAAATAATTTTCCACTGTTGTTCACTGCTGTTTTTATAAGTGTTTTACATAATATAAGGAAAATTCTAATCTAAAAAGGGATGGTCATAATGTACTTGACTTATACTCACATTATTGCATCAATAAAGATACACCAAGATAGAATACAAATAATAAAGATTATTACTAATGTGCTTATTAATTATTCATGTCAGTGACATACATTAAAGTCATGCTAGAATTGCCCAAGTAGATTCAGGTACTTTCTCTTCTATGCTAGCACCTAATTACCTATCTTCCTCTCCTGTGAGTTACTTTCTCTTTCTTCACAGTGCTATTATCTTTTTCTGTTATCTTGTTTCCTGCTAGACTATGAGTTTCTCCATGGCCCAGGCCTCTTACCTCTGAAGTACCTTGATCTTAATGTGGTCTCTGGACAGAGAGCAGATATTCAATACATGTTTGAATGAAATAATTAATTTGATTATCTTAACTAAAGCTCTTCAGACAATAGGACTTTTAAAATAGCAGTTTCTCATGAGTAGCCAGCCACATTCTGCCTTTAGGTACTTAGGCTTTATTATCCCATTGGAGGGCTGGTGGACATTATACATCTGTTTATGCTTAAAGAAAGGGACTCCATTGGTATGTCTTTGTACAGACCCTCAGATCTCATTATTATTTTTAGAAGGGTTTCTTTCTCTTTTGAAAGAATTCATTGTCTTCATGACCTGAGCTACCCAGCCTATCCCCCATACTCTCTCTCCACCCATGTTTCCTTTTGCTGGCATATGGATGGAGCAACACATCATTTGGAGTAGAATTTTATAGAGGCCAGACACTGGATCCACTTAAGTGGCAGCGAGGTGAAAGAATATCCCTTACCTTTTTTGCCCTGGTTTTCTTTTCTCATTAAGGCCTGCAAGGAGATCTATATGAAGGTCTTTCAATACTGAATTTGATGCCTTGGGCTACTTCAGTGACAGTGAGTTGGAAGGTATGGTGCATGTGACAATTTAAGATAACTATTTGGATCCAGAATCAGCTCATCTTCATTTACCAAGTGAGCAGATGTTCCTGAACTTATCCATGAAGTTTGTATCCTGGAAAATCACATTTTATGTTGGCAGGACATAGCATTTATTTTATCAGAGTTAAGGCTTTGGTATTTTGTATTTTCTTTCCTCAAGTGTATCCTGAATAATCCTACCTTCTCCCCAGTCTGCTGCAGTAAAGAAATGTTGATGGGGGTGTGAAAGTGTCAGAAAAACATTAGCTTCAGAATTGTCTAATTCTTTTCCCCATCACTCAGGGACAGTGCCATATTTTTCATCTCTTCTGGACAAAGCAAGTCACTAATATCCATATTAATCTAGATTGTGTTGACTTTGTCTTGTTCTGACAGCATGTAATATTCTGTATATTATTTAATTACACAATAGGACAGTTGTCAGGGAGTCATTTACTCACATATTGTACTGCAGGACATTTAATTATATTTTTAACATTTATGTGGTTCCATGGGCACACATGGCAGAGAAATCATACCAGAAAGTAGAAAAGGATTTACTCCCAAGAGACTAAAATCTGAAGGAATAAATTGTCTTGAGTAGTGAGGAAAAAGTGGAGATGAACTAAGCAGAAGTCATTCGAGAGAACTAAGCAGCATATTAAAATTTATTTTATTATATGAAGTAGTAGGGATTCACTTAATCTTGTAAAAGTTAAGTTTCATGTGCAATGTACTAGGTTGTAGGGATGAATCTGATTATAGAGAATATAGAAAAGTATTGAACTAGTAACTATGCATGTTGCAGAGGGTCATGAAAAAGGATAAAGAGTACTCATGGGAGATGCATGAGCATAGGCAGGAAGAGTAAATAAAAAATTCAATAAATAAAGAATTCAGTTTAAAAAAAAAGAGTAAAACTCAACAATGGAGTTACAATGGCCTCCTGGTAAGAGTGCACTGAATCTAAGGCACAAGTGGGACTTGGTCAAGTTTTGAGAGGACTTGTGTGTGTGTGTGTGTGTGTGCATGTGTGTATTTGTGTGTCTATTAGAGGAAAGCGTACTTCAGGAGAAGATTTTGTAAGCTACAGATGTAGAGAATGAAAATGACTTGAGAGATGAACAAGACTGGTTATGTCAGAGGAATTGTAGCCTAGTTTAGCTGAAGCACAGGAGGTGAAGGTAGGCAGGTACAATGATGGGATATCTTCTTTTGAAGATGAGGAGGGATTTTTCACTGATTAGGAAAATTTTCCAGTTATGGAAGTGACAAAAAAGGAATCTCATACCTTAAAACAAGGTAGTTCAAGGCAGTTATAAGTAGGCTGGGAATAATAAGGACAGTTGGTGGAAAGGAAATGGATTAACATGACTGGAATATTTCATTATTGTAAGTGTCAGGGAAGGTTTTGGAGAAGCCTTGGGAAATTAATTTTGGGACTGTGTGATTGGAGTAGGGCCTTCATCTATTCATGGAAAGCAGGCAATAAACTTGAAGGAAGAAGCAGATCTTTTTTTCATCAAAAAACTACCTATTTTTCTTTTCAAATTGAATTCTTTATTGGTACATTTTATATACACATCATGATCACACTCATTATGGAGAATCTGTACCAGTATATGACATAATTAAATTCTCATTATTTCCCATTCCCCTATCCACACTAAACCCCCTGAGCTCTATATACATATGCTTTGTTTCTCTTTTTAACATATGTTTTTTCTTTGCCCTCCTATTTACCCCTACCCTTTCCCTTTGAATATTTTCCGTATCACAATATCTGTTATACATTCTACAATTCATTTATGTAATCAGATTTTCATAACAGAGAAAAGATACAGTATTTACACATCTGTGACCTATTTATTTCACTGATGAGTACATCCTCATATTTGAGTGTGAATGATTCAAACTTGTCATTCTTTATGGCAGAGTATTACTCCATTTTATTAAAAAAAAAACCCACATCTTCTTTATCCAGACTCCAGTTGATGGAGATCTGAGTTCTTTCCAAGATTTAGCTATTACAGACAGAGCTGCTATGAACATGGGTAGACAATTGAAGATGTGAATTTTTTATGAATCTCTTTCATGTATGTCCTTAACAGGGGAATAGGAAGGTTAAATGGGACCTTTAGTCCTAGTTTTTTGAGGAATCTCCACAGTGGCCATACCTATGTCTACATTCCAACCAATAGTGGGGAAGGATTCCTTCCTTCCTGCAGCCTCAGCAGCATTTTTTGCTGGTTAATTTCGAGATAGCAGGCACTCTGTGGAGTGAGACAAAATCTTGGTGTTGCTTTCGTCTGCATCTCTTGAATGACCAGTGATGTTTTGAGCATTTCTTCCTATGCTTCTTACTGCTTTTACTTCTTCCTCTGAAAAGTATCTGTTCATATCTGTTTGAACTGGGTCTTTAAGTTTGGGGGAAGATGCTTTTTTGGAGCTTTTTATGTATTCTAGATAGTAGCCCTTGTCTGAGAAACAGCTGGTAGAAATTTTTAACCATATTACTGGATGTCTTTTTGCTCTGCTGGTGGTTTCTTTTGCTGTGAAGAAGCTTTTTAATAGGATGAGAGCACATTTGTTGATGCCTTCTGCTCGTTCATGTGCTATAGAGGTTTTGTTCATAAAGACTTTGCCAAAGGCAATGTCTCCAGGAGTTCTACCTAACCTATTTTGCAGCAGGTTTACTGTTTCTGTTTTTTTTTTTTTTTTTTGAGACAGGATCTCACTTTGTAGTTCAGGTTGGCCCTGAGCTTACTATGTAGCCCAGGCAAGCCTCAAACTCAGCAATCCTCCTGTCTCTGCCTCCTGAGTGCTGGGATTACAGGTGTGAACCACCACACCCAGCACTGTGGTATGTGGTATTGATTGCTGGTGGGTATGAGTCACCACGCCCAGCACTGTATGTGGTTACCAGGGATTGTACTCAGGATCTTGCACTTGTGAGGCAGGCCCAGAAACACTGAGCTAAATCTTCAGCCCTCCTGTTTCTGTTTTAATGCTTAGGTCTCTATTTCACTTTGATTTTAGTTTGGTACATGGTGAAGATATATATCTAACTTTAGTCTTTGGCAGGTTAAAGCTCAATTTTTTCAGCACCATTTGTTAAAGAGGCTCTGTTTCCTCCATTGAGGCTATGTGGCTCCTTTGTCATAGATGAGGTAGCTTATTGTATCTGGAATTGTTTCTGGATCTATTCCACTCTCCTTGGGTCTGTTACTTTGCCAGCACCCTGCAGTTTTTACCACAGTGGCTTTAGAGTATAGTTTCAAGTTGGAGATTGTTATACCCCTGCCATATCCTTATTGTATAAAATTGCTTTTGGTATTCTAGGTCTCTTGTGGTTCCAGATGAATTTTGGGATTATGGTGTTGGGATTTCAATTGGGATTGCATTAATCTGTATAGTAGTTGTGGGAGTATAGCCATTTTGACAATAATAGTTTTTCCTTCCCAGGAATAAGAGATGTCTTTCCTTTGGATAGTCTCTTCAATCTCCTTTTTCAGAGTGCTATGGTTTTCAGAGTAGAGATATTTCACCTCTTGTGTTAGATTGACTCCTAGATATTTCACGTTTTTGGATACTATTGTGAAAGGGCATGACTTTCCAATTTCTCTCTTAGTGAGTCTATTGTTTGTGTAATCAAAGCCTTTTGATTGTTGAGCATTGATCTTGTATCCATCTACACTACTAAATTTGGCAATTAAGTCTAGTGCTCTTTTGGTTGAGTTTTTAGGATCTTCTTTATAGCAAATAATGACAGTTTAGCTTTTTCCTTTCCTATTTTTATTCCTTCTATTTTCTTCTCTTGTCTAATTGCTGTGTCTGTTTCCAGAAGTATATTGAACAGGAGTGGTGAGAGCAGACATCCTTGTCTTGTTCCTGATTTTAGTGTGAAAGGTTTCAGTTTTTGACCATTTAGAATGATGCTGGCTATTGGATTCTCACAAATAAATAGCATTTATTAGTTTGAGATAAAGCCCATCCCGATTTTCTGTAGTTTTGATTATGAATGAGTGTTGGATTTGTTAAATGCTTTTTCTGCATCTTTTCAGATGACCATATGGTTTTTGTCCTTGAGTCTGTTTATGCTGTGTATTATGTTTATTGACTTACATATGTTGAACCATCCTTGAGTCCTGGGATGAGTCCAACTTGGTCAAGGTGTATGATGATTCTCTTTATTCTAATTACCAGTGTTTTATTGAGGATTTTTGCATCAATATTCATTAGGGAGATTTGTGTGTAATTCTCTTTTTTGGTTGGTTCTTTCTCTTCTTTTGGAATCAGTGTAATAGTTTTTTCCAGGGATGAATTCAGGAGTACTGCTTCTATTTTGATTTCTTTAAAGAGTTTGATCAGTAGCAACATTAGCTCTTCTTTAAAAGTTTCATAGAATTCAGTAGTAAAGCCATAAGAACCAGGGCCTTTCTTTGTCAGTATATTTTTATTTCCTTTTCAATTTCATAGATTGATATTGGGTTATTTAACATTTTTATATCTTCTTCATTCAACTTTAGAAATTCATATGTGTCTAGGAATCTATCCATTTCTTCTATGGTTTCCATTTTATTGGAGTCCACATTTTCAAAGTATGTGTTTATTATCCTCTGGACTTCTGCTGCATCTGTGGTGATTTCCCCTTTTCATTTCTAATAACCTGGATTTGAACCTTTTTCTTTTTTTATTTGATTATGTTGACTAAGGGTTTGTCATTTTTTTATCTTTTTGAAGAATCAACTCTTTAATTCATTGATTTTTTGTATCATTCTCTTATTCTCCACTGCATTGATTTCCTCTCTGATCCTTATAATTTTATTTCTAGTATGAACTTTGAGTTTGTCTTGCTCTTCTTTTTCAATTAGCTTGAGGTTTAGCATTAGCTTATTTATTTGAGCTTGCTCTGTTTTCCTGGTGTAGGCACTCATTGCTATGAATTTCTCTTGTAGAACTGCTTTCATTGTGTCCCATAAATTCCTGTATGTTGTACTGGGATTATCATTTCATTATATACACATTGTTTAACTTGTTCTGTGACCCATTGGCTGCTCAGAAGAGTGTTGTTTAGTTTCTATGTGTTTATGAGGATTTTGGAGGTTCTCTTGTTATTGAGCTCCAACTTCAAAGTACTTTGTTCTGACAGTATACAAGAGATCACTTCAATTCCTTTGCATTTACTTAAACATTTTTTATGAGCTAGCATGTGGTCTGTTTTGGAGAATGACCCATGTGCAGCTGAGAAGAATGTATATTCTGACTTTGTGGGGTGAAATACTCTGTAGGCATCTATTAAGTCCATTTGTTTAAAAGTTTGGTTTAGCTCAAGTATTTCTTTGATTTTTTTTTTGTTCAGTTGATCTGTCTATTTGTGACAGTGGAATATTGAAGTCCCCTACTAGTATTGTGTTAGTACTTATCTGGCTTTTCATATCCATTAATATTTGTTTCATATAGTTTGGTGCATTAGAATTTGATGCACAGTTATTTATGATTGTTATTTCTTTCTTTGGATTGTTCCCCATATGAGAATATAATGACCTTCTCTGTCTCTCTTAATCAGTTTTGGTTTGAAATCAATTTTGTCTGCAAATAGGATAGCCACTCCTGCAATTTCCTATCTCTTGAAGGATTGTTTTCTGTCCCTTTACTTTCAGTCTATGGCTTTCTTTCTGAATCAGATGTGTTTCTTATATGCAGCAAACTGTAGGATCTTGCTTCTTGATTCATTCTGCCAGTTGGTGTCTTTTAATTGGTGCATTGAGTCCATTGACATTAATGGTTATAACTCATATGGACTGACTTAGAGTTGTCATGTTTTCCTGTTCTTGGTTCTTTTCTTCTTTGTTTTTTCCCTTCTTCATTCAGTTTCTTGACTGGCCCAATGGGTTCACTCTGTTGGGTCTCATGAGTTTGTAACTTTCATCATTTTTTTCCCCCAAGATATTCTTTTTTTTTTTTTTTAAACAGGGTCTTGCTTTGTAGTTCAGGCTGGCCCTGAACTCACTGTGTAGCCCAGGCAAGTCTCAAACTCAGCAATCCTCCTGCCTCTGCCTCTCAAGTGCTAGGATTACAAGCATGAACCACCAGACCCAGCATTGTTGATGTGGTTACCAGGGATTGAACCCGGGACCTTGCACTTGCTAGGCAGGTGCCAGAACCACTGAGCTAAATCTCCAGTCCCAAGATATTCTTAAGAATTTTTTGGAGTGCAGGTTTTATATTCATGAAATTGTTCAGTCTTCTGTATGATGGAAACATCTTACTTCCCTGTTGATTTTGAAAGATAGTTTTACAGGAAACATCAGGCTGGGTTGGAGGTTGTTTTCTTGCAATGCTTGATACACTTTCCTTCAGGCTCTGCTTGCATTCAGTGTTTGGGATAAAACGTCTGCTATGCTCAATTCGTGATAGCCCAATCCTGGAAACAACCCAAATGCCCATCAACTGGAGATTGGATAAAGATGTTTTTTTTTTTTATGGAGTATTACTCTGCCATAAAGAATGACAAGATTCATTCATTTATGTGCAAATGGATACACCTGGAGGGCACACTAATAAGTGAAATAAATAGATCATAGTTATGCAAATACCAGATATTTTCTTTGACATGAGCACCTGTAGATATAAAGGAGCTCTAGAATATATGAGGGCACACTAATAAGTGAAATAAATAGATCATAGTTATGCAAATACCAGATATTTTCTTTGACATGAGCACCTGTAGATATAAAGGAGCTCTAGAATATATGATAGTTTTTGTAGAATGGGAAATATCAAAAAGGAATTTGGTGTGGGAACATAATGGGGGAAGGCATAAATATGATTTGGAAAAAAATAAAAGAGTATGTATACAGGGGGTAGGGAGGGTGTGGGTGGGTAGGGATGTGGATAAAAAGAGAATTGACCTGTGTCACATATTGATAGAAATTCCCCAATGCTGTGTGTGATTGTGAGCTGTGTATATAATGTATCAATAAAGAATTCAATTAAAAAAAAGTGTGCTATGATTCTGATGGGCCCCTTTGCATATGTTGTTTTTTCCTTTAACTACTTTCAGTATTTCATCTTCTTGTAGTTTTTTTTTTAATATATCACGGCCTCTTGGAGTCCTATATGCCTCATTTATCTATATGTCCAATTCTTTTCCTTTGAACTTTTCTGCCATTATACCTGTGAAAAGTTCTTTTTTTAAATGATCTTTGTACTATCTCCTGCTTCCACAGTTATTCCAATCAATCTTATATTAATTCTTCTTTGAATCATCTAGGTGCTGTTGAATTGATTTCTCATGATACCTTGTTATTTTCTATAAATGATACCTTTTCTATTCATTGGCTGCAATCCTGTCCTCTAGGTCTGAAATTCAGTCCTCGGATTCATTCATTCTACTTCACAAACTTTAACAGGTTCCATTGGTTTTGTTATCTCAAATTCTATCATTCCCCTGAAATCTTCTTTAGGGTTATTAACCCTAACTTTCACTATGGACAGTATTTCTGCTTTCATCTTAGAAATTATTTCTGATTTCCATTTTACTAGGACTGCTTTTATTACCATTTCAAAGAGTCCTCATGATTGAGCTTCAGATTGCTTCATTTCCCTGTTCCCTGGATTCTCCTGTGGTGATGATCTTTGTAGGTGGGTTTTTGAATGTTTTCTCAGTTCTATTCCTTTGTCGTTGCTGATGGTATTCATTTAATTCCTTGCTTGCTGTCTGGGCAATGTTTTTGCAAGTCTCTTTCTTCCTAATACTTGGAATTCTTAGGAGGTGGCTATTTCTTGGGTTGTCCTCCTTGGAACTGTAATGGCCCTTATGTTTTCTCAGTTCTGGCACATCATGAATGGTACTTAAACAAAACAGTCATATTGTCTTCGTTGACATAATACAATCAGTATCATTAACAATATGGAACACAACACAGGAAACGATAAGCTTTGGCAACTATTATCCTGACACCTTTAACCTCATGAGTTACATTCATGACCATATGCCAAAATTTAGAGTTAATCAGAAATGTGTTTACACTATATGGGTCCTTAAATGTAGCAACACTACCCTTTGGGAATAGAAAGTCATTGGGAAGTTGGGGAGGTAGGGAAATAGAAGGAAAACAAAAGATTAGAAATAGGAATAGAAACTCTATCAAGATCACATAGACCTCAAGAGCCTTATGGAGGCCAGAGGACAACAGAGGCAAAAAGGATGAATATAAGACAGAAATGACTAAGAACCACAGGAGCATTAGAGACTTTGAATACCCTCCTATAATAATACAGAAAGATGAGAATTTAGGGAAGATTGAAAACTTCTTACTTCTAGGTATTGATTCTGACTGGGGGACAGGAGGGTATGAGGGAACAAGAGGAGAATAGTGGTACCTAGCAGCAGTAGCAGCAGCAGCAGCAGCAGCAGCAGACAAATAGACGATTTTGGTAAAAATGAGAGTAGTTGAGAATAGAAAAAAATGGATGTTAGACAGATGCAGCAACAGCAGAGTAATGAAAAAAAAAGTTAGGTCAGAGCAAAGAAAGAAAAATGAATAACAGCAACAACAACTACAACAACAACAATAAAACAAAGCTAAGAACACTACCAAAATGGCCCTTCATAATATGGATCTGTTGTCTCCTGTAGATAGTATGAGCAGTGGCATACAGATCGAAGTTGATTAGTTACAGGGAGACAGCCATCATCCATTGTCTGGGTTCTGAGTATAATGTCTGAGTTGAGCTCAATGAGTCCCTGTAGGCTTGAACTCTGCAGGAGTACAGGATCTTCCGGGTGGAACTGACTCTACAAAGTCACCAATGCCCATAGTCAACAGGACTCCCTCATTCTTCTAGTGAGTACTGTTTTTGACTTGGTGGACTGAGTAGAGGAACCTACTAAAGGCCTCTGTGTAGGTTCCAGTATCTCAGCCACACTTCTTCAGTGTCCATAGACAAGCAGGTGGTATCTCTGACTCTTACCCATAAACAGTTGTGTCCAGTTTGGTCCATGAGGAAATGGAGATTCCAAGACCTTCTGATCTCACATTTTATGTAGAAGAGCTGCAGACCTGAATGCTGATCAGTGGCACCTACCTTCCTTCTTGCTGAGACTTACTGCATGATGTCTGCCTTTCCCTCCCTGCCTAGTCTGCCTCCCTGGACCCCTGGCATGGTGCCAGTGGCAGCAAAGCTGCAGGCTTGGGCACTGTCAGTGGTGTTCAGCTCTCTTTTTGCTGAGATTCACTGGGCGACCTCTGCCATGCTCTACTTCCCTGGACTGTCTCCTAGGGCCTCTGGCGTGGTCCCAGTAGCAGAAAGCTGCAGGCCCAGGCAGTATGTGATAGTTTAGAAGTGAATTCAGAACTCTGAATCACCTATTTTAAATGAGAAAGTGGATTATAGTTGGTCTTCAATATTTGTTAAATAGATGAATTTATAAAGCAACAAATCAGTATATGTGCTGCCAAAGTGAGCACAAGGAACAAATCAGAGAGTAGTTCTTTTTTCAAAATTTGTCTTAGTTTGTATCTTTGATTTGCTTTACAGATTTTTTTTTTTGAGACAGGTTGTCATTTTGTAGTTCAGGCTGGCTCTGAGCTCACTATGAGGCTCAGGCAAGCCTCGAACTCAGCAATCCTCCTGCCTCTGCCTCCTGAGTACTGGGATTACAGGCTTGAGCTGCCAAGCCCGGTATTTGTGGTATGTGGTACTGATTGCTGGTGGATGTGGCCACCATGCCAGGTATTGTTGTATGTAGGTACTAGGGATTGAACTAGGGGAGGCCGATCTGTTTGAGTTCTAGCGACCTTGTGTTTGCTAGGCAGGTGCTGGAACCACTGAGCTTAATCTCCATCCCCTGCTTTACCAGATTTTTTTCTATTCTTTGAGGGTTGGAGACTCATAGAAACTGAGCATCCCTGTCTTGCTCAGCTGGGTTCTAGAACTGATTTCATGAGGATATCCTTAGACTTCCCAGGTCTATTTCCGTCTTAACTTGAGTCACTGGAACTTAGTATGTGTCTGGATGTCCAGTCATGACATAATAAAAAGCTCTGGCTTTGGAGTTTAGCTTGATAGTGAAAAGCTGGTGTACCACTCTGAGTTTTTACAGTTTATGAAATGTTTCCAAGAATGACTTTGTTAATCTCATGAAGATTATTATGATGAGGAGTATGTAATGGTTAAACTCTTTATGTTGATATGGTAGGAAGTACCATTTTTGTAGTAATTTAAAAGCACAGCCCTACCCACTGTACAGTTTCACTATTTCATTTCTACTCAATATTGAAATTAACTACAGAGAAGGAGACTGTTATGTTAAGGAAATTTACCCAAAGTCACAAACTAGCCTGTCATGAAGATGAAATACAAACCTTGTCCTTCAGGTGTTTTTTTTTTTTTTTTTTTTTTTTTTTTTTTTTTTTTTTTTTTTTTTTTTTTTTTTTTTTTTTTTTTTTTTTTTTTTTTTTTTTTTTTGAGACAGGGTCTCACTACATTGTAGTTCAGGCTGGCCCTGAGCTCACTATGTAGCCCAGCAAGCCTCGAACTCAGCAATCCTCCTGTCTCTGCCTCCCGAGTGCTGGGATTACAGGCGTGAGCCACTGTGCCTGGCACTGTGGTATGTGGTATTGATTGCTGGTGGGTGTGAGTCGCCATGCCCAGCATTGTATGTGGTTACCAGGGATCGAACTCAGGGCCTTGCGCTTGTGAGGCAGGCACCAGAACCACTGAGCTAAATCTCCGGCCCCCTTCAGGTTTTTTTAAAATTAGTGCTTTTGTTAGTATCACAACAATTATTTGTCTTAGGACCTGAGGCAACCAATTTGTCACTTTAATTTCTTTGTACCTGTCAACGATTACTTCTATGATAGGCCTAATTCTCATGACTATGAGTTTCTATTGTGTATCTGGAAATATAATGCTGAGATTTAAGGGAGTGAAGTGTAATACTATAATTTTAGATATTATGACACACTTATTAAAGAAACTTATCTATGTTACAGGGCTTTTTCATAGCCCTTGTTTTTCTAAGCAAGTATAATATAATGGGCAAAAAGCAGGAGCTGCAAGCCTAAGACAATGAATGCACTTAATGTTCCATCTCATCCACTCCTTCATAAAATAAACCTGCCATTCTCACTACACTTCCTCAAGGGATTGCTGTGAAGATAAGAGGTAATAATTTTTGGAAGTCTTTGTAAAAACAAATATGACATTGTGTGCTACTGTGTCTTATGGATGACTGTACAAATGCATAAAACATGCCAACTGGATTAAATAATATATGTCAAATATAAAGAATTTGATTGAGAAAGGTTCATAACATGAGCTCTGTTGTCTTATTGGTTAGCTGCTTGTTTATTTGTTTATCTGTGTGGATAATAATAAATGACCTTGACTTTTTTGTAAATGGTGAGCAAATGAAAAAATGAGGAAAGACCTTTGGAAAACCGAGAAAAGTTGTGTTATAGAATGACTCCTTCTGGATTCTTCTTGGTGGTTGTAAGACATTTCTGCAACAGTTGAGTTTTAAAGAGATCTTTCTATCCTCTTTTCATGTGTGTCTAGCCCATCTTCTCTAAGACATCAGAAGTACAGTTGGGACAGATAGTCTGAAAGCTGATAAACATAAAGAGGGATCAAATGTACATGGCTATAGGGAGGTGGCATTTAGCAAGTAGACAGATTTGTCTTCCAACAAGACAAGAAAAGAATGGAATGCTTAGACAGAGGAGGTAGGTCCAAAATACACTTAACTAACGAGTAAGAGTTACATGAGAGGAGTTTGGAACAAGACAGAAAATGCATCTAGGAACTGAGCAGTGAAGGGCCTTGACAAGAAGGGCAGGGTATTTAAATTGGTTTTGGAAGATGCTGAGGAGCCTGGAAAGGGGCTAATTACATTGACATAAAACCATAATAGCATAATAGGCATAGTACAATGTTAGGAGTGGACAGCAGCAAGTGTTAAGTGTGGTGGTGTTATTTTGTAAAATTTTTGTTACTTCTTTTTTCCTCTCTGTCTTTGAATCAATTTCCTTTCCAAAAATTACTTATAAGTGATGAAGCTTAGAAAAATTGCACACATGGTCCTAGATGGGAAACTATGTTTTGGTGGATTTTTATTGATTAATATCAAAGGAAATGAGGATGTCTTTACAATTTTGCAACCAAATGATATTTTCTCTATACATTCTGTTGTCCCCTTGTTCATGGAGGAAATTAATGCTGTGATGGAGAATGTTTGGCATGAGGTTGACCTAAAGTCCCAGACTTCCTGGATCTTTGGCTCTATGTGTGTCATGTTGAGATGCCCACTGAAGCCTTCTTTGTGGGTATTTTACTGGCTCCCACTCCATTGCTTGCCTTTTCCTTTGCAAGAAGGAGATCCAACCGGAGGCACCTTACTGAGGCCATGAGCCAGATCCTCACCCCTCTCCCTCTTGTGCTGGTGAGCCTTTTAGCAGAATGCTTGAGGTTTTGGGTCTCCACCCCATGGTACATAACAGTAACTTCAAGGAGCTAATGAGTAAAGAAGAGTAACAAGAATAAATCCCAATGAGCTTATTAAAAAAACCTAACCACAACTTTGGCAAGGTCAGGCACCATTGTCTGGAACTTGTTTATTGGTTTGCAGAATGTTGTAGGCCTTTCTACATCCTTCACCCACCCTGTCAGAACAGAGAGATCAGCAACAAAAGATAGATTTTCAAAGCTTCATTTGGCCATAATTTACACTCCACTTTGGAGACTGTCCAGATGACTTCTTGTTGGGATTATAAGGGGTATACCAGCCAATCTGTGTTCTTATGGGCTTCCTGAGGCTTTTGCTGTGGTGTGTGTGGAAAGTGGAAGAACTCTGATCCAATCTCCATGTCTTTCAAAGGCTTCTTTTTAATTGGTATGGATTTTGTGAAACATTCCTGCTACCAATAGCAAAAACTGGTTTCAAGAGCTATAAATTTTCTTAGTTACTTGTCTTATTGCTAAGACAAAATACCCAATACTCAGAGAAGAAAGGTTTATTTCAGCTCAAAATTGTAGATGCTTCAGTCCATAGTCAGCTGGCTCCAAGTTAGTAGAGGGGACTGTAGGGTAGAAACATTCCATGACTGGACAGCTACAAACATGTCTGTTCTTTTATATTCCATCCAGCCTACAATGGATGATGGCATCCACATCAAGGGTGGGGTTTCCCATTATCCAGGACCAGAGCATAGGTAAATCAATCAGTAGTCTAATCAGATTGTCACATTCTTTTTTTTTTTGGACAGGGTCTCGCTTTGTACTCCAGGCTGGCCCTGAGATCACTATATAGCCCAGGCAAGCCTCGAATTCAAGTGCTGGAATTACAGACATGAGCCACCATGCCCGGAAGATTGTCACATTTTTAATCCATATTCACACACCCTTAATCTGCACTCATACACCCTAGATCCATCTACCTCTGAAGCCCCATCTATGACTATATGAGGCTGCAGAGTGATATTGAGATATAATACAAGCCATAACAACATCCATCATGGGAATCTGTACTACCCACAGCCTGGAATTGCCCTCAAATAGTCTTTTTTTCCTTTCTGAAAGTGAAGATAATATTTTCAGAGCATCTGTGTGAATGAATATACTTTGGGGGAACTCTAGAGAATTTATGTCTTTCAAGGACTTGCAATCTCAGGAAGGTCTGTAGTAGAGCTCCTTATTGGTTAGTTCACTACAAGTTTTCCATTAGTAAGGTGAAGCTTGGAAAGTGAAAATCACAGGCAAAAGTATAATAGGAAAAACCACATGTGAAAACACCACCTGAGAGAAGTGTTTGGTGTTACCTACTAAAGCTGAATACTTGCTTACATTATGAGCCATCAGTTGCATTTGTTAAGTGCAAAAGAATTATATCTAAAAAGCATGTGCAAGAAAGTTTATAACAGTCATAGTCACAATAGCTAAATCTTGGAAACTATACAAGTGCCCATTGACAATGGAAAGGATGAATTGTGGCATTCTTACCCATTGGAACAATATATGGCAATTATAATAAAGGACTTACAATCAAATGCAAGGACATGACAAATCTAACAAATAATGTTTCACAAAAGAAACTAAGCACACACAAACACAAAAACACCCCTCACACTGTATGGTCCCATTTATACAAAGCATGAAAAGAATCTAACTCCTGATGTTAGAAATCAGGAGTTTTTGCTCTTGATGTATGTGTATGTGTATATGTAGGTACATATATATATATATATATATATATATATATATATATGTGCTAAGGAACATTCTTCTAGGAACAATAAGACATGTTCGATTTGTGAAAATCTGTTAAAATGTACACATGTGCAAATTTTTAATAATTTGGAATCATAAACAAGAGAGGTAGTTTCATTCAGTTCCATGATCACTTAGCCAAACTCTAAATTTACATAAGGAAAAGTATGGCTTGTTGGTTCACAGGAATGATAAAGTTGGATGAGTAGTTCTCTGTAGGCTTACTAGCACAATTCAGATTTAACAATATGAAAATCTCAAAATAAAACTAAAATCCCCATTGCTTGGTATCGTTGCTGGACCCCAACCAACTCATATATCTGTGCTCCATGTACTTTGCTTATATGTAGTGAAAGGCCCCTGAGTGTGCTCCAGTGACCCAGCAGGAAAGAACAGGTGTGACAGGCAAGTGTTTTCTCACCAAGAATGTCCAGGAAGACCGATGGGACAAGATGAAGGCATCTTCCCTTGTCACAAGAGATTTTAAAAATTGTTTATTTTGCTGGGTGTGGTGGCTCACGCCTGTAATCCCAGCACTTGGGAGGCAGAGACAAGAGGATTGCTGAGTTTGAGGCTTTTCTGGGCTACATAGTGAGCTCAGGGCCAGCCTGAAGTACAAAGTGAGACCCTGTCTCAAAAAAAATTGTTTATTTTTAATTTTTATTTTGATTGGTATATGTATGCAGTACATAATGATTATATTACTTGTGGGCATTGATACATGTATATAAAACACCTTAATTGTTTTTTTAATCATCACTTCTTTTCCTACTTTTCTTTCCCTCTGTATCTTGATCTCCTTTCTATTTGAGAGAGATCTATCTCTTTACTTCTTACAGTCTATTTTTCTATTTGCTCTTTATTTATATTTTGGATTTGTCATATAAAAGAAACTGTGACATTTAAGTTTGTGCCTTGGCTGTATTTTACTTAACATTATGGGCTCAAAATGCGTTAATTCTCAAAATGATTCCACTTTGTCTTTCTTTGTGACATTATGTGTAAATTCCAGATTTTGTTTGTCATTCATCTGTTAATGAACATACAGACTACTTCTAAAATTTAGCCATTATGAATCATGTAACTATAAACATGGTTATGCATATGACACTGTAACATGATGTCTTTATTCTTTCAGAAAGATAACTAGAAGGGGAACAGCTGGATCAAATGGAATTTCAATGTCCATAATACTAGATGATATTCCCACCAATAATGGCAAGGTTCCTCTTCCTCCTGGAGTCTCACCAGTATTTTTTAACATTTTATTTCTATATAACAGCGATTCTTTATGGGCTGGGAAGGAGTATCAGTCTTGTTTTAATTTGCATTTCTTGAATGGTTAGAGGTTTTGAACACTTTACATTATTGGCCATTTGTACTTCTTCTGAGAAATGTTTATTCATTTCACATGCCTACTTTTTGATTGAGTCTTTTATTTAGGGGTTCTAATTTTTTTTTGAGACAGAGTCTCTTTTTTAGTTCAGGCTGGCCCTGAGCTCATTAGGTAGCCCAGGCAAGCCTCAAACTCAGCAGTTCTCCTGCTTCTGCCTCCTGACTGCTGGGATTACAGGCTTGAGCCACCACACCTGGCAAAGAGGGTTCTAATTTTTTTTTAGTTTTTTTTTCTGTATTCTAGATATTATCCCTTTGTCTGACAACTAATATCAACAATTTTTTCACTTTTTGTGGGTTGTGTCTTCATTCTGTTTTTATTTCCTTTGCTGTGCAAAAGCCTTTATTGATGTGATCCCATTTGTTGATCCTAGATACTATTTCTTGCTCATGTGGGATTCTATTCAGAAAGTCTTTGCCTACGTCTTCAAGAGTTTAACCTATTTCATCTTCAGTAGATTAAGTGTTTCTGTTGTAGGATTTAGATCTTTGATCCTTTTTGATTTTAGTTTAGGGTATAGGAAGACACTGGATCTAAACTCAATCTTCTGCATGTAGTTATTCAATTTTTCCAGCTCCATTTATTAAAAGTATATCTTTATTCTAGTGTATATTTTTGGTTCATTTGACAGTTGAATGAGCCTTGAATTGTTTGTGCATTCTACACTCTATTACACTGAGTCACATATCTGTAGTTTTGCCAATATATAGTGTTTTTATCACGGTAGCTTTGAAATATAACTCAAAGTTTGGATACTTTGCTTTTGTTATCCAGGGTTACATATATTTTTCTGGGTCTCTTTGGATTCCATATAAATTTTAGGATTGATTTCTGTAGTTCATGAAAAATTCTATTGGTATTTTGGTTGAGATTGTGTTAAATCTATGCAATAGTTTTGAACCTATCATCATTTTTACTATGTTGGTTCTGCTTGTCCAGAAGCAGGAGATGTCTTTCCATTTCTTGATGTTCCCTTTGATTCCTTTTTTAGAGTACTGTAGTTTTATTGCACCGCTTTTTGATTTCCTTGATTATGTTAATTCCTAATAATTTAACTTTCTTGAGATGATGAGGAATGGCATTCTTTTCCTAAATTTTGTCAGTGAATTCATTATTTTCAGGAACAATATTGACTTTTGTGTGTTGATTTTGTATGTTACTACAGTGCTGATTTCAGTTATTATTTTTAGAAATCTTTTGGGTGTTTATGTACATCTACAAATAATAATTTGACTTCTTGCTCTTATGTACATATCCTTTTTATTTCTTCTTTTGTAACAAGAGATTTTTTGGGGGGTATGTTCTCAGTGATTTTAATACATCTCTCTCCTCACCCTTGCTGAAATCAGATGCTCATTCTCTTTTGATAGAAAAAACACTTTCTCTGGAAACATTCTGTAAATTCACTTGAATTCACCTAAAGGAGGAGTAAGAATGAAGGTGTTACCTTTGTCCATACCTAAACTGAACAATAAAGAGTATTCAAACATGGCAAAGTTCTTATTAGACCACTACATAATGAAGTCCATATTATTCCTACCTTTAAGAATTTTGGGGTAAGAGTTAGATTTGTATGAAGTTGACATAGTATTTGAGGTCTCCTCTGATGGACTAGCTCTGTATTATAATTCTTCACTTACTTATAGATATTTACAGAGTATCTACAATGCTTGAGGCATAGAGGTGGGAGGGTCAGTTCACTTAGGCATCATTCTCCCTTCATCAAGGTGACCTGAACAATACCTGCTTAGCCTTTTATTTTCTTTATCATGTTAATGAAATTGAAAGAATAAATATATTTTAAATTATAAAATGATAGACATCTGAGCCAGTTGATAACTATCTCAGACATTTAATTGCTATATGATCTTGGGAAAGTCCCTTATTTTCTTTCAGCTTTGGTAAAAATAAGAATAATAGTTTTAAGTAGCCTGTAGTGGATTTATTTTAGAGAAAGGATAAAGATTAGATGCCATGCAATAAATATTCCCTCTTATTCTAAATTAGAATCAAGTCAAATGAGTCAGAGGCATTTTTCATATAGTCCTGGTGAACACTTACCACACTTTCCTGATTGCTTCACCAGTTCTTTGTGGCCTGTTATTTCTGCTGAGTCATATCACCTTCTCCAGGTGTTAAATAACAAGCTGTCTTTTTTGTCTTAAGATATTAAGTTTTGGGATAATTTGTTACATAGCAGTAAGTAACTGATACAAACATCAAGAAGACTCATTTGGGAGTGAGGCAGTCCAGGGGAAGAATGGTAGAAGAGCAAGTCAGAGTGGCCACAGGGCTGGGAGGGTCTGGTTTGCACTCATAATAGTGCTGACTCAGAAGATCTGATTTAGTAAGGCAGGATCTGGGCATCCACATGACTTTCAAAACCCTACAGGGGCATCACTCTGAAGTCACACTTGCACATTGCTGGGAAGAGAACTTTATTGAGGTTGGTCGTGATGTCAACACCAACCCATGAGGTTCTTGTCCCAGCATAGGTGCCTGTTACTAAGGTGAGAGAATGTGAGTGAGTGGGCTACACTTCATATTTTCTAGCAGAAGTGCTCAACCTAAGCTCATTTTAGATGAAAAGTTTACAATAACCACATTGCATATGAATAGCCCATAGATCTAATCATTTTACAAGAATAATTTCTTTCTTTTTTTTAATTGAATTCTTTATTGGTACAATTTATCTATCTATCTATCTATCTATCTATCTATCTATCTATATATATATATATATCTCAAAATCACATATAACATTGGGAAATTTGTACCAGTATATGCCACAAGTTAATTCTCATTTTTACCCATATCCCTACCCACTCCCCCCTCCCCCCTTTATACATGCTCTTTTATTTTCTTTCTGTATCATATTTACTCCTTCCCCTCACACATTCCCACACCAAGTTTCCTATAGAAATATTCCACTCTATAAAGAATAATTTCTTATTAAGCATAAACTGTAGAAAATATTCCCCTCTTCTTAAAAAATCAATATATATAATATTTGGATATATTGTGAGTTAAAATAATAATCTGATATATATATATATAAATTGTATAATGATCACATCAGGACCATTAGCCCAAAAGAAATAAGACAAACCAACATCCATTTCTGGCTTCAGTCTTCTTGCTGCAGTCTTCTTTGGAGTAATGACCTCTTTGGTTGAAAGCTATGCTGAAGTTTATAACACCAACCCCTTTACCACACTGCAAAATCAAACCCTGAGCTTACATATCTTCTACATTTTATCCAGTGCCCTATGATCAAAAATTACAGTTAACATCAGTGATTTTTTTTCAAGGTGCTCCCCAGATCCAGACTGCAATGTTTTTTGCCTTTGTGGTCAGAGTCCTTGATAAACTCTTTAAGACTAAATAAACCATATTATGCTAATGTGAAAATCTAGGAATATATGTGTCTGGAATACAGACTTTTTAAGAGAGGAAAAACATTGCCCTGAAGGCTGTAATAAAAGTTAACAGATACTACTAATAATGTCATTATAATCATAGCATTTATACTAAAGTTAAATGATGTTTACTGGGGACCAATAAAATTGCTTTTCATTATGAATTTGCTATGGTGTCTTTCAATTCTGAGGCATCCCCATCCAGTTCCTTGTCTGAAATAGTCTTCTCTTTAAATATACCCTTAACTTTGCTAATTCTTATTCATTCTCCCAGATTCACAAAAAATATCACAATCTGTGGGAAACCTTCCCTGATTACCACATAGAGTATTTCATTTAGTGAAAACCAACAACCCATATTTCTGTAACATTATTTTTACAATAGTCTGTTTTCATTACTTTTTAAATGGTCTCTTCTCCTTGGAGGATCCTGAGAGACTGGAGAGCAGAGTCATGTCTCTGGTTCTTCAAAGCCAAGAAGCATTTACCTTGTCTGGCACATAGTAGATGACTGAATAATCCTCATTGGAGCAACTGTTTTCTTGTAGCCTAGTGCCACACAGTGGACTCAGTTCTTTACATACTTATCTTTCAAAATATGTCAATCTACAGTGTATATTAGTTTCCACTGGGCAGAACAAGAAATCATGGCTCCAAGTGGCTAAACCAGTCAAGTTCTCAAAGCTCCCATAATAAGGGTCAGAGTTAAAATTCCTAACAATAATCTGAGTCTTTGTAAGAAGTGTCAAGATATCAGGAAAGGTGGTAGAACTAACTCAGGGACTTAGCGTGACTGAGGAATAGTGGTCTCATTTTTGAGGTTGATGTCTTGGTGTTTTTAAATCCAATCTCAACAAGTCTGGTAGAGCTTTGTTTTTCCTCCTCTTTTATTAAAATGCAACCTCATGCAATTTGGCCTTAACTGCTGCTTCTGGCATCTTTGGACTTGTTCCTTAACTATATGCAGTAAATGTTTTGAGCTCTTGTCATGCAGTGGCACATGAGGAGGACCTGGGGCCTTGAAGAAGAATTTCATAGCTTGTCCTCACTGAGATTTTATGAGGGTAGGAGTCAAACAAGTGCAATAGTTGTCACAATTAGTATTCTTTGTAAGTTTCACTTGCTCTGTATCTGTGATCTCTTCTGAAATATAATAGTTGAGTTATTTTATTAAAAATATGGCTTATAAGAAAAACTTTCATATTAACCATATTCTCAGATAAGGCTGAACCATGCAGAGATGAGCAGGCAAAATACACAGGCCTGGCCCAAGCAGAGCCCTGGATACTCTGGCCAGTTCAGCTCTCACAGGAAGCGAAAGTTGTTTTAGAATAGGGAGAGATGGGGCCTGAAACCTCTACATGGAACAGTGCCAATGTTTTCATGGAGAAAAGCCCTTCTTTCTGCTTGTATTGCTAGAAAAGTAAGGTAGCTAGTAACCTACCCTTGGGGAAAATCTGCGTGAGATAGAAGCAAATCTAGAAGCAAGTAGATACAGGAAGTGGAGGAAACAGTGAAGTCTTGATGGTATTATTTGAGTGTTTGTTGCATTGCTCTATTGTTATTTATTTAAATTTCTGATTTGTGTTTTCACTAGCTGATATATAGAGAGATATATGATTTCTAGGATGGAGACATAGGCTGGAGAAAGAAGAGAAAAAGATTAAGTCAGATTCTGTATGACGCTAATAATTAATCTTCCAGAAGTACTAAAAACAAATGGGAACATGAAGCTAATGGAAAGGGACATCTTTGTGAGTTTCAAATGAAGGAGGACTTCTTAAATAAGACCACCAAAGCACAGTTCACAAAGTAAATAGCTGATGTGTTTCTTTTCAGTGAAAGTACCATAGATCAAGTTAATAAAGTGGTTCCAGTCTACAAAAATATATTTACATTAACAATGAAACAAAAATATGGGAATGAATTCTAGATTAGAAAGGTAATTCAACAGCACAAAAGGGAAACCTCAATAGAAAATGAACAAAGAATAGCAATAGGCACTTCATGCAGGGGTGATTCGAATTGTTAAAAAAAAATATGAAAATTTGCTCAAACTCAGAAACCAGACAAAATAACAACAAAATACTGTTTTATATTCACTGTAGTGGGAAAATTTAGAAATAATGATGAGAACCTGGGAGAGTAGAACTCATATACACTGCTGGTGAGTAAAACACAGTGGTGTAGTCATTCTGGAGAATAACATGGAAGTATGGAGCTAAAGTGACATAACACTTTGTGGGTAGACCCTATGTATGACGTATGAACCTCAAGCCTGGGCATGCACCCCAGAGTGATTTACGTGCATTTCCAGAAGGGGATATACACAAGGACACACTGGAGCATCATTTGTTTGTGGAGGCAGAGCGTGTAAGCAGAGAGCTGCAGACATGGATGCATAGAAAAACAGAGAAAATAATAAATACAGTACTGAATTCAGTATATCATTGAAACAAATGTAAAATACAAACATATACCATTTCACTATTTGTTTTTCAAAGATAAATATGTAAAGCAAACATATGTGCACACATATACGGAAATAGATACCATATTTATATATAAACACATTCACGTTGACATCTTTGGAGTAGAGTAGAGTATAAAGAGGCCAGGAGTAAGGAAAATGAAAGTGGAATCAGTTATGAAAAAGAACTAATAAAATGTAACAAGAAAAACCCCTATAGGAACTAAAAATGATTTGACTACGAATGAATATTACAACTAGCTCAACTTTGTGTTTCAGTTTAAAGGTGAAATTATAATGCAGTAGGCGAGTGGAGGATGAGGAATATTTCATATTGACTCCTTGTCTCATTGTACCCGAAGTAGCCCGTGACCTGAGTGGTCCTTAGTCTGAATGAAAATGTTGGGTTCTCCCAACTCCTTTTCTGCTCCAATGAGAGTGACATTACATTTTATTTATATATCATTCTTTACGTTTTGAAAATTAAAGCAAGTTGGTGTTTTTGCTTCTAAGATTAGACAGAAAGCAGTTTCTATTTTAAAAAAAAAAAAACAACTTGGAAATTGGTGTGTTTATTATTTTTAGCCTGCAATTTGTGCTTCCTTAGCCTGGAGTTGCCTAAAATATTCCAGTGTGCAAGTTTGGGCATCTTTATTAGCCTATGTAAGTTGTCCTGTTTTCCTCCTGCTATGATATAAAAGAGACACATCAAGAAGAAAACTATTAGGTTATAAGTGACATCTAACATCCATTTCTTTTTTTTTTTTTTTTCAGACAGGGTCTCGCTTTGTAGTTCAGGCTGGCTCTGAGCTCACTATGTAGGCTAGGCAAGCTTCGAACTCAGCAGTCCTCCTGTCTCTGCCTCCCGAGTGCTGGGGTTACAGGCGTGAGCCATCACGCCCGGCACTGTGGTATGTGGAATTGATTGTTGGTGGGCATGAGTCTCCACGCCCAGCACTGTATGTGGTTACCGGGGATTGAACTCAGGGCCTTGCTCTTGTGAGGCAGGCACCGGAACCACTGAGCTAACCCCCCGGCCCCTAATATTCATTTCTGACTTTTATTTTTATTTTTTATTTTTGAGACAGGGTCTCACTTTGTAGTGCAGGCTAGCCCTGAGCTTACTATGTAGCCCAGGCAAACCTGGAACTCAGCAATGCTCCTGCCTCTGCCTCCCAAGTGCTGGGATTACAGGTGTGAGCCACCATACCCAGCTCTGTGGTATATGGTACTGATTGCTGGTGGGGGTGAGTCACTATGCCCAGTATTGTTGTACGTGGTTACTGGGGATCACACCAGGGACTTTGCGCTTGCCAGGTAGGTGCTGGGACTACTGAGCTAAATCTCCTGCCCCCCATTTCTGACTTTTGTAAATTCAGTTTTGTAACCTTAGAGGGGATATAAACCTGTTGTTTTTTTTTTTTTTACATGATTCAGATCCAAACATGCCATCCCTTATTAGCCATGGGGAGTTGGGATGGGGGAGAAAACTCAAAAATACAAGCTGCATGATGAGACTCAAAGATCTGGCAAACTATCAAAAAAAGGATATTAAGAGTGCTGGGTGTGGTGGCTCATGCCTGTAATCCTAGCACTCGGGAGGCAGAGGCAGGAGGATTGCTGAGTTCAAGGCTTGCCTGGACTACATAGTGAGCTCAGAGCCAGCGTGAACTACAAAGCAAGATCCTGTCTCAAAAAGGAAAAAAAAAAAAGGATATTAAGAAGTTTAGGGAAATAAAGCCTTATTTTGTTCTGTATTGTATTCTGATTCTTATCTTTGTACCTGAACATAGGTACTCCATGCATATTTATGGGATGAGTAAATATGTGATGAAAACAAACAGATGCACACACATATAACTGTTTGTTTTGTCTGCAACAAATTGCCACCATTTACTTTTTGATTTTACCTTCTTTTAAAATTAATTATTATTGAATTCATTTCTGTGTTAAGGATGGAATACAGGGTGTTCTGTGTGCTAGGCAAACACTCTATTCCAAAACTACACCCATTTTAGAAGTAGCCCCTTATTGTTTTTCACTAAAGCTTTTTGGTATGTTGACATTAGTATGTGACCCACAAGAACTGAAAAGGTGACTGACAAGGAATAACCAAAAATGAGTTTCATGGCTGAGAAGCATATCATCTAACAGGAGAAACACACAAGAGAAAGGCATGTGATTAAAAACCAGGAAACATGCTAGCTCTAATCCACTTGTTAGAAAGAGACAGAATGCACAGGTAGGGGTGCAGGTGGTTGTTGGGGGAGCTGGCTTGAGGAAGAATCTTCCCAAGATTTTCCTGGGGAACCAGAATCTGAACAAGTCACTATGGGGGCCTCCCTGTGCTGAACAACCACTAATGAGAAGGTGGCTTTTGTCTGCCAGAGAGGCTACAGGAGAGGTGCAGGACCGAACCAGTTTCAGCTGGGTCTCTGCAGATGAGTTTTCTAAGGAGTGGAAAACTCCACTACAAACCCAGGGAGGACAAAAGGATGCCTGTGTGCTGTGGCCAAAAAGCTAATAATACAATGATGGAAATCCTCAGCTTTGCATCCAGGGAAAGCTTGGTTTAGCAATCATTGTGAGGGAGTGGACTCAGCTCAACCAACGTCAGCAATCTGAAGACATCTGGTCTTTATTTTTGGACTTTGTACACTGAGTAGAATTCTGGTTATATCATGGAGAGGCCATTTTATCAATCTATAGAATCACTTATAATAGGAGTCCCTTATGCTTAGAATAGAACCTGATCCTCCAAAGTGTACTTGAGATTTTCACATATTAACTCTTTACCCACCCTGAGTGACTTTCTGACTTCGAGAGAGATAATTTTAATAGAGAAATGGAGTCACAGAAGAGGTATTTATTTTACCAGAGGATAATCTAATAATTGGTGGAACCCCCAAGAACTCCAACATCCCGTGCCTGCCAAAAGTAACTCTTCTGTTCTTGCTAAACTCCTTGACCTTCATTTCCTCTCTCTCTGCTTTGCTTCTTTTTCTGGCTTCTGTTTGCCTCTCACCATCCGCTTGTTGTGCCTGTTCTCGGAAACATTATTCACATGGTACAGTCATCGGAGAGCCAGTGTTTACTTGCCATGCCCGCTGCTCATGTCCATTGGTGGCCCTGGCTCTGTCTCGCATGTCCTCTGGCTTCTTTCACCCTCCCGCCCTGTCATTCCTGACTTTCCCTACTTCCCTCACTTAATTTCTATGTTGGCATCCATCACTGTCTGCCGAGTAATTAACTATATTAGACATTATTTGTAGAAGAGCTGTTAATAAACTAAAAAATGTCTCAGTCTAACCCCTGTCAGATAACAATTGCATTTTCTTTGAGAAATTTAGTGTCAAAAACGTCAGTTGAGCACATTTTCACCTAGGCACTCTTTCCTGTGATTTTCTCCCCATCTCGCTGCCAACTGAGTACAACTTTTAAAAAATACTTGCTTTCAGTTTTGGCTCCTGTAAACCAGTTGGGGAGGCCTCTGTCTCTGTCTCTGTCTCTGTCTCTGTCTCTGTCTCTGTCTCTGTCTCTGTGCTTGTCTCTATCCTGTCTCTGTCTCTCTGTCTCTCTCTGTCTCTCTCCCATTCTAGTCCCTTTTCAGTTTCTGTAGCATTTTTCAACCTGTTCTAGGAGCAAAGGCCACAAAAAAAGGGCAGGTAGCAAGAAGGAGGAAGGAAACAGCAAATTGAATAAAGGGCTGGGTGCTTGGGCTGAGGCATTTGACCTGTGGAAGGACCCATTGGGTACCAATGATATTGTTTTCCATTTAAAAATAAATCCATAGGCTTTTAAAAGATGCATTTTCATGTTACTATTGCAGGAACAGGCACTCTGCTGTGCAATTCCTGAGGATTTGTGGCTGGCTGGGGTTAATGGCTTGAGGTGTTATTTTTTTCTGTGCCTCATTAATCTCCAGGAAGAGCCTTGCTAAGGTGGTTATTTGGCCCTGGTGGGCCACAGTGGCACCCACATTTCCCATTCCAGCTTTGAGGAGGCTGCTGAACTTCCAGCTCCTGTTCTTTTCTGTGTGCACCACCTTGTCCCTCAGAGCCTAGGTTAGTGACTCGCAAATGGTGCAGTGAGTTCTAGATGAGTTTTGCTGCTACTCTTCTTAGGTACTGACTTCACCCTCCATCACCCCACCTCCATCACAGAAAGTTTGAAAAGGTAAAAATGACCCTCCAAAAGAAAGAAAGGGATGCGTATCCTCCTTATGTAGTGAGCACAGAAAATGACTTGCTAGAAAGACAGAACTGGGAAACAAAACATGTTCTTTTAGCAGCACAACATGTTTTCTGATGATTGGGATATATTATCCCAACAGGAGGTGTTATTAAGCTTCCTGTTACTGTAGCAAATACCCGAGACAATCAACTTATAAAGGGAGAAGGTTTATTTTGGATCGTAGACTTGAGAGTTCCGGGAGATAGTGTTTTTAGTCTCATGGTGAGGTAGCACACCGTGCCAGTGGTTCTCTGTGGAGAGATGTCTATGAGACAGTGCAAAGAGAAGCAGCTCCAGCTGTGCCATCCCACTCAAGGCTACTCCCCCAGTAACCTAGAGTTTCCCATAAGCCCCTCTTCTTGAGATTCTGCCACATCCCAGGAGCACCTAGCTGGGAATGGGGACTTTAACTTGTGAACTGCTGGGGACATTTTGGATCCAAACTATAGCAGAGCGAGATCATAACTCTTCAAATGGAAGTAGAGTATTTTTAAAGTGTTTTCCTGTTCTCTTCTCTCTTACTTCCTCTCCTTCCATAAAATCAATTGGGTCCTTACTTATTGAGGTATCAGTTACTGGAGACAGCTATAAATGGGAGTGACAGGGCCCCTGTCTGCAGGTTTTCTATTTTTTGTGTGTGTGTTTGAGCACATGTGTGAGAGGCTTATAAAACAAACAAATGCACATTTATTTTTACAATGCTGTTTCTCAAGTAGGAGAGGTGTTTCTGTATTTATTTGACAATTAAGAGAAACTGGAAAAGTCGAGTGACCTTCTCTGAGAAACTAGTTTGTAAATTCATTTGCTTTTGTATCAGCCAGATGTTTTACTATTTATCTATGCCTCAGGTCATCTCCTAAGGATGATAATGATATAAGCATTCCCTGCTGGGGCTGATGGTGTAATGGGGAAAGAGTCAGGTGCAGAGCAACACACTTCAGTCTTACACCTATTATAATGGGGCCTTTGCTTAGAAATGAGAACTTGAAGGAAGAGTCTTTCTGGGCCAGTCAGGGGAGCAAGGGACAGAGCTGGGCTGACACCAATCTGCAGTCTACTGATAACGTGATATAGAGAACATGCCCAGTAGTACCTGCTGGGTTGAATTCAGCCGGGTCTTTTAGGTCTGGCTTTACCATCTGCTTTATGAAGTGTCTTCAGACACTTGAAAAATTATATTCAAGTTAAGTGAAAAAAAAACAATTTTCATATTCCAAATGGAAATTGGGTGTTACACTTTTAGCCAGGCTCTGGCTTTTGTGTGATCGATTAAAAGCAATCATTAAGTAAATGGCAAATTGTCTCATTTATCAATATAAAAATGCCCAGACTTCCATGTCTCTTTGAATCTGATGCACCTCTCCATCCTTCCTGTAGACCTACTCACTCCATTAGACCACTTTTAATTGGAAAACAACCAACTTAATTGGATATCCAGCCTCCATGAGATGAGGATAGATAGAGTGGCTGGACCAAACTCTAGGAACTTGGCTCTGTGCCGAGGGCCCACCACAAGGTGAAATCCTGACCTTGGATAAGTCCTTAATCTCTTGGTAGTTTAGTTTCCTAAACTATAATTTGGAGTCATGATACCTGTCATGCCTTATCCCACCAGTCCTCATGAGGATCGGAAGGAAGGTGACATGTGGCAGTGATTAGGAAGAAGCACTGGGAACATGTTGGAGGACCATATTACCATTGCTATTGCATGCCCGCCGACTGAGGAAGATGCCAAACATTTGCTAATTTGGCTTGTGCACGAAGTGTTGGACTTCTCTTCCTTCAGTGTCAGAGCGCTGGGATGAGGCTGTGGCAATCAAGGCATGCAACTTTCCTTGGCATCGTTTTCCCTCCCCCAAAAGTCAGGTTCCCACTTCAAGGCTCAGTTCTCCAGTCTAATAAGTGGTAACAAGTTGTCTTATTTTTCTTTGATAAGTGACAACCCCTGGCTCCCTTGTCTACTTTCAGGCTACAACTGCTTCCATAAGTTGGCAGCTCCAGCTTCCCTGGGCCCTGGCCAGGCCTGTGCAGGAAGACCGCAGTGGGGATTAGGATGAGGGTTATTCACATCTTCTGCAGACACCTTCTCATGTTCAGTGTCTATTTGGCTGGCACTGGAAGGTAGAATGCTGAGCATGGGTGTGTGGGGGGTGCAGGAAGGAAAGGACAGCAGGGAGACTGCTGTTGCTAAGCTTAGAGGGTTATAACAGAGTAGTGGGTTGAAGGGGAAGGCAGAAAAGGAAGGATATACTAGCTACAGCCAAAAATCTTATTGGGAGAGAAATTTCTTCCATAGTTAGACTACAGTGATTGTATTGTCTGGATCGAAAACAGAGTCTGTGCACTGTGGTCTAATAGGCATATTGATAGGGAAAACAAAGCATTGTAGTTTGAGTAGAGGTTTTTCTGGGGAAATTCTAGAAGAGTCCTCTGTTTGTTGAATAACCTCATAATGTCTTGGTAAATACAGTTTTGTCAATAACACAATCAGGTAGTTTGTACCTGAGACCCTCTTGCCTATTCATCCTTTCTTCACTTTCAACTAATATTTATTCATGTTATGGTTCAGCTCTTAAATATCCCTGAAAGCTCACGTATGGAAGGCTTAGTCCCCAGTGGTTGGTGCTATTGGGAGAGGATAGAAACTCTGGAGGTGGGCCCTCGTTAGAGGGATTTTTCACTGGGACCCCAGGCCCTTTCTCTGTCACTTCCTGGTCACCATGAGGTAAGTAGCTCCACCATGTGTTCCTGGCTATAAGGTATCTGCTTCATCACAGGCCCCACGTTAGTGGAGCCAGCATCAGGAATTGAAACCTCTGAATCAACAGGTTAAAATAAATCTTTCCTCTTTGGGAGTAATTTATCTGTTATTTTCAACAGTGACACAAATCCAACTAACATTATTGGCACATCTATAGCATCTGGGGTCAAGATTATTCCCAGGGTGGGGTCTGTCCTACCATATAGGGCTATGAGCGTAGTAGAATGCTATGTTTAGTTTAATGCGCCACAGTTGCCATCATGAAATTCGTGATTTTCTTGAATAAGAAGTCCCAATTTTTCTTTTAATTATGTACCTAGCCCTGTGTGATATACCCTACTAGATATTAGGGATGCGAAGATGAAGAGACACAGAATTTCCCCAAAGATTTTCTCCTGGATGCCACCAGTTACCTGACTCAGCAACACTCAAGGTGGCGATTTTCTGGATAACTTATCTAGGCTTGTTTGGGATTTTAAGTCTCTTCTTAACTAATTCATTGCAAAGCATTACAAATTACAGAAGCATTTTTATTTTATGGGAGTTGTTACAATTTTGACAAAATATTGTCTAGAAAAATAAAATGAAAATATAAAACAACCCATAAGCACTCACATTCAGTACTTATTTCTGGATGTTAAGATGTTAGGTGTTTCAACTTTAATCATTTATATTTTTAAACAAAAGTAGAACACTAATGCACATATAGTTTCGGATTGCTGCCTTTTCATTTAAAACTGCATATCTGCCATTTTCCATGCCATAATTTAAAATTGCATATTTTCCATTTTCTATGTCATAAAATAATTTCCAATTCATGGTCTCTTGTAATTGCAGCATTCTGTACTAAGATATATTTTCTTTCTTCCTTATGTTTTGATACATCTAGTTTGCTTATAATTTTTTACTATGTTAAACATCATTTAATGAACATCTTGATACATATAAATCTTTGTATGCTTTCTTGGTTATTTTTTTAGGCTAAATTTAAAAAAGCAGATTTTTTTTTACTGGTAAAAGGTCTTGGAGACTAACAACCTATGCAACTCATCTTCCAGAGCATTGGAAAAATTTTTTACTCTCACAAGAAGTAAAAAGGGACTCTGTTTGACAAATTTCTCAATACTAGCTATTCTTATTATATGAAGTGTAGTTCACATTGACACATGACAGTATTTATTTATTTTATCTGATATACTTTGCTTATATTTTTTGAGCACATATATCTTTTATAAATTGTTCTTTGGTCATTTTCATATGATAGTATTCCACTTATTCTTAGTTATCTATATGTTAGTTATCTAAAAATTATTCCAGATTTAAAACATATATTATGAACATAAAGAACCATTTATAAATAGCTGACAAATGCATATTTAACTGGAATCTCCACTGAGGAAAAACTCAAAGGATGTTGTGTTTTGTTTTGTTTTAGTTTTTTGAGACAGGGTCTCTATTGCAGTTTAGACTGGTCCTGAGCTCACTATGTAGCCCAGGCTGGCCTTGAACTCACAGCACTCCTCCTGCCTTGGCTTCCTGAGTGCTGGGATTATAGGTATGAGCCACTACACCTAGCATTGTGGCATGTAGCACTGAGGATCAAATTTGCGACCTTGTACGTGATAGGCAGGTGCTGGAACCACTGAGCTAAATCCCTGGTCCTCAAAGGATTTATTCTACATTTGTTTTTAAATTGGAAAATAATAATTGTGTATGCTTAGGGAGTAACATGATATTACGTGTATACAATGGAAAATGATCAAATTAGAAAAATGAATATATCTGTCAACTTACTGTTTTTTATAAGGACATTTAAAATCTCTTTTAAGTTTTAAATATATACTATAAATAAATTCATATATAAAATTATAATATAAAATATAATTATTATGTAGTATATAATTATATTATAATAGAAAATCAGAAGTATCCCTTCTGTGTAGTTATAACTGTGTACATGTTGGTCAATCTCTCCCCTTTTCTAGTCCATTCCTGCCCACTTCTAGCCTCTAGTTATTGTCATTCTCCTCTGCTTTTATGAGTTAACTGAAAAATTGTTTTGTATATAGAAACTTTGCTTAGAAGCATAGTGAGTTACTTTATGAAAATGAATTACAGCAAAAGAAGTGAAATTCCTGTAAATGGAGGAATTCTTGCAAAGACTGAATGAATATCATATAGTAGAAAGATGATTCCTTCACTGGGAAATAGGTTGGGTCAATCCTTTTGATCTTTTTTCTCTAATTCTAATATTAAAACTCAAGCATCACTCTTTTATTGGTTAACACTCTTTCATTTCTAACCTACAAATAGTTGCTTGTTACATCTATGGACACTCAGGCTTTCCTAGGTAAAGTAAGTCATTGCATCAAATGATGGGGTAATAAATGTGAATAGAATACCCACTGGTATGGCAAAGGGGCACTTACTATACAGTGAATCAAACAAGAATGGATTTTACAAGGGCTCTAGGAATCAGAGAAGGCCTCAGTGAAGGTGGGAGCCTTAAATTGGGGAATGTAGTAGAGAGAGGTGTGATGACTTCTCTGATACAGAGAGTAAAAGTGTAACTTGGCAAGGGCAGTGGCACTGCATATTTGTTGCAGTATAGACCAAAGTCGAATCGAGGCAAAAAGGGACTGACCATTCTGGGAAACCAAAAATTCCTTACAACACAGACCCAGAAAAATAGTTTCCAGTGTTAAGGGCAGCTTTAATTGGGGATTCCACAGTGAAATTTTGGTGTTAGTCTCATCTGTTTTGTTTAGAAACCCTATATTGTATTTTGTAGTTCTGAAACTTAGTTGGAGGCTTAGTCTTTCTGGAATGTACCCAGTAGAACAGAGAGTTTCTCTTTCCCTTTTTGAGTTCTTTCTTTCTGAAGTTTTCTTCTATTTTTATTTGACATATAATTGTGTATATTTATGGTGTATTATGTGTTTTGATTTACATATACATCATAGATTCAATTTTCTAATCACTCTTTCCATGAGTTTGACTTTTTTTCCTATTCCTTGTGTATGAGATGTGATAAAAACATGGCGAACATTTAAAATTTTTACAAATTTTTGCAGTAAAAGACAATACCATCACTCTCCTCAAAATACTGTCCTTCATTTCAAATACACTTCAGTGATCATTTTTCCCACTTTCTGAAGCAGTACTGAAAGTTATCTTTCATGAATGTTTGTAGTTGCTGTTGTGGCTGCCTTGATATCCTGAAGCAATTCAAAACCTTTTCTTTTCTTGGTTACTTTGACTTTTGCAGTGAGCTGTAAATCTCTTGGTGCTTGATTCAGGGAATGAGCTGTGTGAGGAAACAATGTAATGTTTTACTTGAAAGAAATTGCCATAAATGTTTGGAGGCAGCGATGAAAATATAATCATAAAGAGAACATACAGTTCCTTATATGCTTTTGCAAGGATGCCCTTTGTAAAACTATATAGTATTCCACTGTAGGTGTATAGCACATTATTTTATTCACCTGTTGATGGATATTTAGGTTATTTCCATATCTTGACTACTGTGAGTAGTATTAAAATGAGCATGGGAATGCAGATCTCTTTCTTCTGCATAGTGATTTCATACACTGATGAAAGAAATTGATGAAGACACAAACAAATGCAGAGACACCTCGTTTCTGAATTAGAACAATTTATATTATTAAAGTGTCCATAAAACTCAAGGCTCCCTATAGAGTTCATGTAATTTTCTACAGAAATACAAAAGTATTCATTAATTTTGTATAGAATCAGAGAAGATTCCAACTAGTAAAGAACTGTTGAGCAAAAGGAACATAGATGGATGCATCATACTACTTGACTTCAAAACATATTACTATTATAATACATTATAATCTATTATAATATATTAGAATAGTACTGATACAGAAACAGACACATTGATCAACAGAAAGTCACACATATTATAGTCAACTATAGTAGTCAGCTGATTTTCAACAAAGATGCCATTAACAAACACACAGATTGTGTATTGTTGATACTATATACCTGTATACTGTTGCTGAGGAGGTAAATTAGCACAGCCAGTTTGGAAAACAGAAAAAAGATACTTTCTTCAATAAATAGTGGTTTATCCACATCTCATAGCATATATAAAAATCAACTCAGAATTAATTAAATATCTTAGTATAATACCTGAATCTGTAAAACTAGCAGAAGTTCCACAATACTAATTAGGGCAATGATTTCTTGGGTGGTACTTTAAAAACACAGGCAACAAGAACAAAAATAAGTAAATAGGGTAGCATTAAAATAGAAAGCTTCTCTATAACAAAGAAAACAACAGAGTAAAAGGACAACTCATAGTCTAGGAGAAAATATTTCCAAACAACATATCTGATGAAATAATAGCTAAACTATATAGCGTATTCAACTCAAATAGAAAACAAACAACTTGATTAAAAAATGGGTAAAAATCTAAACAGTTCTCCAAAGAGATATGTAATGACAAGAAGATATATGAAAAGTGCCCAATATTTCAAATGATCAAGGAGGTGCAAATTAAAATTACAACATTACCTCATGCTTATTAGAATAGTTATTAAGAACATGTATGTTAAGTGCTGGAAAGGAGGTTAAAAAAAAGAATCTGTTGTATACTGTTGATGAGAAGGTAAATTAGCACAGCCAGTTTGGAAAACAGTATAGAGGTTCCTTAAAAAACTAACAGTAAGGGTCCAGGGATTTAGCTCAAGTGGTACTGTACCTACCTTGGAAGCACAAGGGCTGAAGTTCAATCCCCAATACCACCAAAACAAGGGGAAAAAAAGCCCTAATAATAAAACTACCATATTATTCAGCACTTCTACTTCTGGGTATACACCCAAAGGAATTGAACCTGCTATGTTGAAGAGTTACTTCCCTGAGGCTTATTTCTTACTGATAGAAATGTTGGTATGCCTGGTTAGTTGAAACAATAGCTGCCTTGTACTTCAGCCTCAACTTCCTGAACTTAGAGAGACAGTTTTCACAAGTGGAAGACTTACAAAGATGAGTTTTGTTGTAAGGGTGGGACATCATAAATTTGGTGTATCAGGAGAGTACACACTGCAGAGTTAACAGAGCAGGTGCTAATGAGATTAAGGCTTTGGGTTAGTTTTTTAACTGATAGAAATTCTCTCTGTGTCACAGATGGTCACTACCTTCTAATCTTTCCTGGCAGTTTACAAAGTCACCAGTATGGGAGGCAAGGCATAGGAACTTTGGTGCAAGCCACTTTCTGAACAGTGCTTTTGAGCTGAGATTCTAGATGGGGTATGCTTTAGGAATTCATGTGGTGAGCATTTGGGGAGCCACAACCATGTGCCAGGAATTGTACTAGATGGAACAATGCAGATTGAGTTGAAGTGGATAACTGGTGGATTTCACAAATATGTAAAGGGCACCATTTGCACACAGAAACCTATGGGAGGTGGTTGGGGGAGTGTATGGAACAGCAAGGAACATGACATCAAGGCTGGTCATTATATAGTAAACAGAGTGTGGTAGACAGAGGTGACCCAAAAGGAACACTGTACAAAAGAGTCCATTTACCTAAACAATTGTGGATTTAGGTAACTTCCAAATTAATTTCTCTGAGTTTATATTTGTAGTATCTGAAGAAGCATGCAGAAATAAAGGTCAGTACAAGTCTCTGAGATTCTCTCATACTGGATGCCTCTGGGTTGTTACACTTCTCCTTCAAAAACACTTTATAGCAGAGCTTCAGACCAAGGATTCCGGCTATATTCAGTTAGGGACTTTGTTGATGCAGGCAGAGCATTTGTATATTTAACCAGCAGCAGGAAAAACAAATCTGCTTATTAGTCTGTGGCTTTTCAGTCCACCCACAGGTAGGGAGAGGCATGGTTTGGAAAGGCAGACACATCAGTCAACTCAGAGACCTCATGGCTGGCTGGTCGTGGACACTCTAGCAAGAGTGTGGTGCTGTCTCTTGTTTCCCCTTTTCTGCTCAGTATTGGGGTGCTGTGGTCTGGGAGTCTTACTGTCCTAATCAGGCACTGGTGCTTCCACGGATGAAGTGGGCATGGAAAGAATTAGGAGCTAAGGAGGCCAGTGCAAGTGCAGTGACATCTGTGCTTTTCCTTCCTTCCCACCCTCTGTCTCTCACATGAAGGTGCACACTGATTTTTTTATTGAATTCTGTATTGGTACATTTTATATACATCTCACCATCACATATAACATTGGGGAATTTGTACCACTATGTGATACAAGTTAATTCTCATTTTTATCCACATCCTCACCCACCCACAACTCCCCACCCCCTGTATATGTGTTCTTTTATTTTCTTTCAGAATCATATTTGTTCCTTCCCCTCATTACATTCCCACACCAAATTTCCTTCCCATTCTACAAAAACTGTCATACTTTCTAGAGCTCATTTATATCTACAGGTGCTCATATCAAAGAAAAGATCGGGTATTTGCCTATCTGTAATCTATTTATTTCACTTATTAGTGTGTCCTCCACTTGCACATAAATGAATCAATCTTGTCATTCTTTATGGCGGAATAATACTCCATTTTATAAAAAATCACACCTTCTTTATCTTTTCTCCAGTTGATGGGCATTTGGGTTGTTTCCAAGATTGGGCTATCACGAACTGGGCTGCTGTGAACAAGGGTGTACATCTGTCTTTCCAATGTGATTTTTAAAATTCCTTTGGATATATTCCTAGCAGGGGGATAGCAGGGTCAAATGGGACCCCAGTCCTAGTTTTCTGAGAAATCTCCACACAGATCTCCACAATGGTTGCACAAGTCTGCAATCCCACCAACAATGGAGAAGGGCTCCTTTCTCCCCACAGCCTCACTAGCATTTATTGTTGGTTGATTTTGGTAATAGCAGCCATTCTTTGTGGAATGAGACGAAATCTCAGTGTCGTTTTCATTTGCATCTCTCGAATGACAAGTGATGTTGAGCATTTCTTCATATGCTTCTTGGCTGCTTTGACTTCTGCCTCTGAGAAGTGTCTGTTCATTTCAGATGCCCATTTTTTTTTTTTTTTGAGACAGGGTCTCGCTTTGTAGTTCAGGTTGGCCCTGCGCTCACTATGTAGCCTAGGCAAGCTTCAAACTCAGCAATCCTCCTGTCTCTGCCTCCCGAGTGCTGGGATTACAGGCGTGAGCCACCACACCCGGCAAGATGCCCATTTTTGAATTGGGTCTTTGAACTTGGGGAGGATGATCTGTTTAAGTTCTTTATATATTGTAGAGAATAGCCCTTTGTCTGACAAACAGCTAGTAAAGACTTTTTCCCATGTTGTTCGTTGTCTTTTAGCAGAGCCAGTGACTTCTTTTGCTGTGCAGAAGCCTTTCAGTATGATGAGATCCCATTTGTTGATTTTTTCTGCTAGTTCTTGGGCTATAGAGGCTTTATTCATAAAGTCTCTGCCTAAGCCAATGTCTCCAAGAGTTTTACCTAACCTGTTTTCCAGCAGGCTTATTGTTTCTGTTTTAATGTTTAAGTCTCAAATCCATTGTGAATTTAGTTTTATACACAGTGAAAGAGATAGGTCTAGCTTTAGCTTTTGGCAGGTTAAAGCCCAGTTTTTCCAGCACCATTTGTTGAAGAGGCTGTCTTTTCTCCATTGAGAATGTGTGGCTCCTTTGTCAAAGATAAGGTGGCTTAGTGTATCCAGGGTTGTGTCTGGCTCTTCTAATCTAGTCCACTGGTCCTCAGGTCTGTTACTTTGCCAGTACCATACAGTTTTTATCACAGTGGCTTTATAGTAGAGTTTTAAATTGGGGATTGTAATACCCACTGCCATGTCATGGTTGCTTAGAATTGTTTTTGCTATTCCAGGTCTCTTGTGGTTCCAGATGAATTTTTGGATTATTTTCTCTAGCTCTGTGAAGTATGGTGATGGAATTTGAATTTGAATTGCTTTGAATCTATATAGGAATTGTAGGAGTATAGCCATTTCGTCAGTATTGGTTCTACCTACCCAGGAATAAGGGATGTCTTTCCACTTTCTGATTTCCTTTTCTATCTCTTTTTTTCAGAGTCTTTTAGTTTTCAAAGTAGAGGTCTTTCACCTCCTTTGTTAGGTTGATTCCTAGATATTTCATTTTTCTGGAGGTGCATCCTGATTTTTAAAGCTATCGGCCCATGGACCAAGAAGGCTGACCTGACCTGACTGATTTTGGATCCTTTCCCCACCCAGCCTGTTCCAGGCATGCCTTTCTCATGAGGTAAGGGTATGAAAAGAATGTTGATCCCCTGCTCATCTTTCTTTGTCATTCTAGGATGCTTTGTGCATCCTTTACAAAGCTTTATCATGATAAATAATAATAACACTGTATCTCTGGGCAATATACCACCTGTCGGGTACTTTGCATGCAATTCATATTCATTGTCCCCTTACATACTCACAACAGTCTCATAAAGTAAGAACAGCTATTGTCCCATGTTAGGGATGCATAGAGTGGGAGGTAGAAAAGTTACTAACTTGTCATGACTGACAAATGGAACAACCAAGACTCAAATCTAGATTGTTTAACTTGAAACTGTTTTAGCCCTTGCAATCCTGCCTCTAAATGTTTTCAAAGTTTGTATCACCCAGTCCCTTGCAGGGTGGCATGGTCTTAGAGCAGAATGTTTCTTTCTGCTTTAAGTTCTATGATAAGCTCAAGTCCTTCAGACTAGAAAATGCTTTTCTTTCCTCAACTCTTTATGTTTCTCTTTTACCCTAACTGTTGAGAAGGTACCTTTCTATCAGAAAAAAAGTTGTTTCTGAGCTCTCTCTAGTACCCACCGGATGTGCCAACCTCTGTTTCTGTTCTTCACTTTCATTTGATTTCACTTTTGCCTCTGTAAGTGAGAGTTTGAAGCTTCTGGGCATGGCACCCAAACACCCACTAGAACACACGCCTCCCCCTGGCACCTGTACAGACTCTTGTGGAAAATGTCTTGAAGCTGATTCTACACTAATTACGGCACTATTTCCCTTTCTCCTTTTTTTGTTTTTACCATTTAATTTTTTCCTTCTCTTTTCTGCCCTCCTCCACTTCCCCTTTAAAATGAGAATGAAGATACATCGTGTACAGGTCCAGATTCTCAGTGATGAATGTGATCATAATGTACACCTGAAATGAACTAGCAAACTCAGTAATGGGGGAAAAGGACTAATTACACCAAAGGGAAGTGACCACAGCAGATGTCAACTGCACTGTTACTAGCAGTAGCATCTGGGGAAGTGTAGTCTTTCAGGAACACATTAACAGGTACTTTCTGCTTAGCTTGGGAAAACTACTCCCTGCAGAAAAGGAACAGAAATCTTACTAGGCTACTTCTTGAGAACAGGCTAGAGTATAACTACCTCTGAGAACATCCACTGGGCTACATGTTCTGGACTATTTTATGCTAGATTCTGTTCTCACCTCCCAGGTATGAGAGAGCTGAGACCCTTCTTGTGTCCCCCAGATGCAATCTCAGGATGGGTCAGAGGTCTTAGCACATCCTGCAGAACACTTTTAGGGACTGCAAACACAGCTTCTGATAATGTATCCTTTGCTCTGACGTGATTTCTCACTTTGCATTGCCATTCCTTACACATCTCTGCAGATGAAGCTGCCAACTCTTTGACAGAAATTGTTATGGGTTTGAGGGAGAGACTTTGGCCTCCAAAATACTGTTCAGGAAACATAATGGACTTTGGCTGACAGGAAGCACAACTTTCAATTTAAATTCTCAAATGCAAATACTTACAGAAATATGTAAATGAAGTATGTAAATTTCAGCGTTATGCAAATTAAAACCACTCAACTCCAGCCCTGTGCAGGAAGATCCTGGATTTCAGTGATGGAGCTGGAGCAGGATGTGGATGAATGAGCTCACACATACCACTTCAGACTACATGGAAGACCTGAAGGGTGAGGAAGAATAGCGTGTGTTGACCTCATTTTCTTCACATAAGCATCTGTTTCCCGTGTTTTCTCTGCTTACCAGAGAGCACACTGAATAGAGAGTAAGAATACTTACCTGTATCCCTTCCTCCATGGACACAGCTGTACGGCAGTTTTCCTTCCTTGGTTCCCCAGTGTAACATCTCCATGTTCTTCCACATTTTGCACTTTCTCGTTTTAGAACTAAAAGCTGAAAAGGCCAATCAGGACACCCACGTCTGGGCACAGGGAGAGGAGAATGTTGAGTCCAAAATATACCAGACAGGAGAAGGGAGGCTGACTCTAAGACACATGGAACATTCCTAGAGAAGGCAAATAAATTTGTTATTGAGAAAGCAATGCTTTCCTGGAGGAAAGCTTCACATCCCTGAAGACAACAAGAACAACAACAACAAAAAAAAACCCAGAGAAATATTCAGCCCCTAATTAAAATGGACAAGAAGCAACAAAAATGTGAAATGAAAACATCACCACTTTTAAAACAACACAATTCCAAGAATACTTTGTGCTTATCAGCTTTGCGCCAGCTTTCTCCAAGTGGCGTCTCCTCTAATCGTGACTGGATTTGGTTTCTAATCTGGGCACCACTGCTTTGGGTCAGTAGATTTAAAAAAAATAATGTTTTGTGCTGAAAGAGAGTAAGAATTGGTCCTGTGGTTTAGTTCTAAGTCTCCAGGGACTTTTTGGGTCAAATAGCACATCCTGAGAATGTGAGGGGGCCATCACTTCTAGGGTTGGGGCCTGTCTTCTCCCGCCGTCACACAGTGGGTGATGACTTGTGACTATCACATATGCCTCTTGGGTGGGAATCATGCCTTCCATCAAGAAGAAGATGGAAAGAGAATTGTCAGTTGGCCCATGAAGAACTCATGTGGATCAGTGGGAGAACAGCTAAGTTCAGTAGAGGAGGGGGATGGTGAGTGTTGGATTGACTGCCTTGGCCCAGGGAACCTGAGATGCTCCGGAGAGGAGCTCAACAGGGTTCTGAGAGACTTTCCTCCCTCTAGGCCAGACTGACATTATTCTTAACTGTCCTGTGTCCTGCCTTTGAAGACCCAATTAAGGTTCGAACACCTTTAGATAGCTGTCTCCAGTTCTGTCTGTGTGCTCAATATTAAGGGCTTTAAAAAGTGAAACAATAAAACAAAACACAAATTCACAAATCCAAGGCAAATGAGTGTCACACTCGGTGGATTATTATGAAGTAAGCATTCTTTTAACCATCAGTCAGGTTGAAAAACAGTTTTATCAGTCAAGTCGGGAGCTCTCATGTGCCTTTTTATTGCAATCAGTGCTCTCCTTACGAAACTTGCTATGCTTACTAACAGCAGTAGAAATCACTTTCTTCTTTATTTCTATGTATATGGTTTTACTACCAAACTAGAATCCCTAAGTACTCTAATTATGTTCACTCTTACATTGTTGTGATGCTTTTAAAGACTATTTAAACCTATAGTTCTTCCTCCCAAACTTTTCCTACAGTTTACCTGTTGAAAAACTTACAGCGTTTGACCTATAGTCTGATGCATTTTCTGCAGCCTTATGTAACAAATCACTCATGCCTGATGATGTTCTATACATTCCTTTACCTTCCATATTCCTGAAAACTAGCAGTTTAACTTGGAGGCTTGTGGAGATTCAGGATCTATGGCTTTGTCAGTAGTATTGATTGTATCTCTGGAAGTACGTGATGTCTGGTTGCCATGGAAGATGCTGATGTTTTAAACCTAAAACTACTAACTCATTCTGGGATGCATACTATTATAATTCATTATTCATTTGTTACTTGGAATATTTATATTTTTTACTTTTTACAAAACATAATGATTGTATTCCTTGTGGAGAGTATGTACAAGTACATAACACATCTCAATTCTTTTCTCAGTCCATTCCTCTTTTCTCACTTCCTCTTCCAGCTCTTGATCCCCTTTCTATTTGAAAATGCTCTAACTCCCTGCTTCATATGATCTGTTTTTTATTTTGCTCTTTTTGTATGTTTTATGTTTCTCACAGAAGAGAAAGCATCTGATCTTTAAGCTTATGTGTCTGATTGATTTCATTTAATATTTGGAGGCTCAAATGTAAGTCCAAATGTAATGGCTCAAGGTACATCCATTTCCCTACAAAGGATGCAATTTTGTCTTTATTTATGTAAGAGTAACTCTCTATTGTGTATAAATACATTTCTTTATTCATCTGTTGATGGATATATAATCTACTTCCAAGATTTAGCTATTATAAATTGTGCTGCTAAAAATATGGGTATGCATGTATTACTGTAATATGATGATTATAACTATTAGAAAGATACCTCAAAGGGAAATAACTGTGTCAAATGAAATTTTTAGTTTCAATTTTTGAGAAATCTCCATACTGATTTCCATAGTGTTTGTACCAATTCCATAGCCTTTAACAATGTAGAAGAGTTCCTTTTCACTCCTCTAGCCTCATGAGCATTTATTATTTGATTTCCTAATGATAGCCATTCTTTCTGGAGTGAGAGACATAGCAGTGTTGTTTGAATTTGCATTTCTCTCATCATCAGATAGTTGAATGTGTTTTCATGTATTATTGGTTATTTGTACTGCTGAGAAGTGTCTGTTCATTTCATTTGTCCAATTTAAGTTGGGTCCTTTATTTGAGGGAGACTAATTTTTTTGAGTTCTTTACATATTCTAGATATTAGTCCTCTGTCCCAGGAATACCTAGCATATTTTCTTTCATTTTTGGTGTTTTCTCTTCACTCTCTTTGCTGTTTTCTTTGCTATGCAAAAGTATTTTAGCCAGGCCTGGTGGCTCATGCCTGTAATCCCAGAATTTGGGAGGCAGAGGCAAGAGGATTGCTGAGTTCAAGGCTTGCCTGAGCTACATAGTGAGCTCAGGACCAGCCTGAACTACAAAGTGAGACCCTATCTCAAAAAAAAATTTAAAAAAGTATTTTAATTTGATACTATCCCATTCGTTGATTCTTGGTACTATTTCTTGTGCTACTGGGGTTCTGTTTAGAAGTCCTTTCCAATGGCTGTGTCTTCAGGTATTTTACATATTATATCTTCAAGTGGATTGTGTTTTTGTTTTACCATTTAAATCTTTGTTACATTTTGATTTTAGTTTAATATATGGTGATATGCACAGGTACAGAATCAATCTTCTGCATGAAGAAGTAGCATTTATTAAAGAAGCTCTCTTTCCTCAGATATGGTTTTGGTCTCTTTGTCCAAAGATCAAGTAGTTGAATATGCCTGGGATCATTTCTCATCCTTTGTTCTCTTCCAGTGACCCACTTTTTTTGTGCTAGAATCATCATTACTGTAGCCTTGGAATATAACTTCATATCTGTTAGTCTGATGTTTTCTGCTTTGCTCTTTTTATCCTTTGCTATTCTCGATCTCTTTTGGTTCCAGGTGAATTTTAGGATTATTTTCTCTAGTTCTGTGAGGTATGCTATTGGTATTTTGATTGAGATTATGTTAAATCTATATATATCAGTTTTGAAAGTATGGCCATTTTGATTATATTAGTTCTGCCAATCCAGGAATAAAGGATAATTTTCCATTTTCCGATGTCCTTTTTAATTTTCTTTTTCAGAGTACTATAGTTTTCATTGTAGAGATCTTTAACTCCCTTGGTTAGATTAATTCTTAAGTATTAATTTTATTCTGATGCTATCGTGAATGGTATTGTTTTCCTAATTCCTTTGTCAATGAGTTCATTATTGGTATACAGGAACACTGTTGATTTTTGTGTGTTGATTTTGTATTGTGTTACCCTGTTGAATTTAGTTGTTAGTCTTAGGACCCTTTTGGTGGAATTTCAGATATTTTCATAAAATATTTCTATTATTTGATTAATGTATTGCTACTCAGACAGGAAGGCAAAGTAAATGCTTGATTTTATCTTTTAGTAGTTTCAAGCTAATGAGTTATTCCTACCATCTTTCAAAATTAGTTTTTATTTTATTTGCCTTTAATCACATATTTATACAAATAATTAACATATTTGATGTTTCAAGCCACTGTTCTATTATCTCTTTGCAGTTCAATTTCTCTAATCTTTGGCCGGTGACAGCCACTCCTAATGAGAGTTGAATCTTTTTTGACATGACCTTCATAGTCTTTGGTAGCTGCCTTGCCATCTGTTGTGAAAAAAAAAAAAAATCTATGCTTTGCTTGTAAGTTTCCTGCCTTAGTTCTTTCATTTCTCCAAAATCCCTGGTTTCTTTGAATAGGAAGTACATTTCAAAACTGCAATCCAGGTACAAAACATAGTTTTTGCCTCTTTGTTGGTCATTGTTTCTAGGACTTTTCTTTCACGTACTGTGAAATATCTATATATATCGTTAAACACAAATATACCTGTTGAGTTAATTTTGGCATTTCCAATTCAGTTTTATTCTGTAGTTTTTTTTAATAAACCCCAAAGGCTCAGAACAATACTAGTACTACCAGTACCAATATAATTGCTAAGAAATAGTATTTTTTTAAATTTTTTGCTTACTTTTACTTTATTTGGGGGGGATTTTTATTTTTTAATAGGTGACTTTTAGAGCCTGTTTAGGTTTACAAGAAAATTTAACAGAAGATGTAGAGATTTTGCATAGAATCCCTCCCTCCACATACCACTTCCCTTTATATGACTAGTCCATACTGAAGTGGAATATTAGTTAAAAACCCAAGAGGCAACATTCACACATCAGTATCATTCAGAATCCAGAGTTTACACGAGGGTTCACCCTTGTGTTATACATTCTATGGGTTTTGACAGATGTATAATTACATGTACTATACTATTCTAGTTGCACTGACTCATCTTTGTCTTCCCCAACCTTCTGGAAACCACTGATTATTTCACTGTCTCCATAGTTTTTTTCTATACAAGAATGTCATACTGGGATTACATAGTGAATAGTTTATTCATATTGATTTCTTCCATTTAGTAATATGCTTTTAAATTTCCTCCATATATTTTTATGGAGCTTGGTGTCTAATTTCTTTTTAGTGCCACATTGTCTGCTTGTGTCACTGATTATTTATCCATTTACTGAAAGATGTCTTGGCAGCTTCCAAGCTTTGGCAACTGTGAATAAAGCTGCTATAAATATCTGTGTGTAGATAAAATTTTGTGTGGACTTTTTTCAACTCCATTGAGTAAATACCATGAATTATAATTGGTGGATTGTATGGTAAGAGTATATTTAATTTTGTAAGAAACTGCCAATTTTGGAAGAATCTGTGTGTCTTCCAAAGTGTTTGTGCTATTGTACATTCCCACTGCCAATGAATGAGAGTTCCCATTGCTTTACATCCTTTTCAGCATTTGTTGTATTTGTTGTTTGGATTTTTTATTTCATTGATGTTTTAACTTGGGTGTCATTTCTTAATGACATATGATGTTGTGTGTGTTTTCATATGTTTATTTGCTACCTCTATAACTTCTTTGGTGATGAATTTATCACGTCTATTTTCCATTTCTGCTCTTATTTTGTTTTTGTTGACATCTGATTATGCCACATGATTAGGATCAGTGTGGTAAGTATATCTATTACCCCCATGAGTCTAAGATGTATTCACTATAGACTTTGGATATTTGATGAGTTGGTAGAACAAATATCTAGAAAGCTGTTCGCATGTTTCCTGGGGGTAAACCTATTGGAGAAAATTCTGCTAACAAGAAAATGTATAATACTCATTTATCTCTTGTCTGATTTTTATTTTTGTGATACTGGGGGTTGAACTCAGAGCTTTGCACATTCTAAGTACTGTAGTGGTGAGCTACACCATTAACCCTGTTTCACTTAAATTTTATCTTGAGCAGAATCTTACTCAGTTATCCAGGTTATCCTTGAACTTGTTATCCTCTTGTATCAACTCCTAAGCAGCTGAAACTATTAATGTGTACCATTGCACCCACTGTTCATTTCTAGGGGTGACTGCAGACTGAAGTTTTTTTTTTGTTTGTTTGTTTGTTTTGAGGCAGGGTCTCACTTTGTAGTTCAGGCTGGCCCTGAGCTCACTATGTAGCCCAGGCAATCCTCGAACTCAGCAATCCTCCTATCTCTTCCTCCCAAGTACTGGGATTATAGGCATGAGCCACTATGCCTGGCACTGTGGTATGTGGTATTGATTGCTGGTGGGCATGAGTCACCACACCCAGCATTGTATGTGGTTACTGGGGATTGAACTCAGAACCTTGCGCTTGTGAAGCAGGCGCTGGAACCACTGAGCTAAATCTCTGGCCCAGACTGAAGTATTTTGGCTCATTCTTTGAGATGACTTTACTAAAAACAATGTGTATCTTAAGGATAGGTTATGTGATCATGTAGTGAAAGATAAGAAATTTCACTGGTTTAACAACATAATTTTTAGTTTTATTTCTTACTTTCCACATTCAGTGTAGTGTGGTGAGAACTTCACTTTGGCGGTCTCTCAGGATTCAGAACTGATGATGAAGGCTTTACTATTTGGTGGTTGTGGCATCTGGAACACGTGACCTTTTTTGACAGATGGAGAACTCTGTGTTGACTCATTCCTGTGTGCTCTGGCCTGGAAGTGACACACATCTTTCCCATCCAGAGCTCTTTGATCAACACCAATCACATAGTTGCCTGACTTTTAGAAGACTAGGAAACAAGGGAAAGTAGCAGAGAGTTCCAGTGACTTCTATGGTCTCTGTCACACTATCAGATATTGTGGACACAGTGATATGTTATTCTATTTCCTGTCAAAATGCACACTGGTAAGTTCTATAACTGTCATATAAGTAAGTTATAATGGTAAATTATATAATTGTCATATCACTTCTTGTAAAACCTGAAGGTGACAGCTCTTTAAATTTGTATGGTATAAAAATGTGAGGAGGCTGCTTTCAGAAAATAGGGTTGTTTTCCAACCTGGGCTGAGAAAGGGGAAGTCTCAGAAATTACTTAGTGATTTACCACAGCCCTGGAAATACTTGTGTGGACAAGACTCAGGATTTTGCATCTGGAATAAACATACTATGCTGAATAGTGCATGAAACAAAAATGATAGAAAATTATACATGCTGTATTAACACATCTATACTAAACAACTAGAAGAAAAACTAATGCAGAAAAAAGGAAGAAATATACCAAATAGGACTGACAATCATTGTTGGTTGGTGTATTAAGAAAAATTTCTCTTCCTCTCACTCTTCCATATTCTCCACATAGAAAGTTAATTCAAAATGAATTTGTCTAACACAATGCATGGATGCCATGTCACAAAAGTGTTCTTGCCATGGCTTGTCTAAACCATGTGCAATATGTTCCACATGGTGAGAAAGCCACACTGTCATTAGCTCCAGGCTGGCAAAGAGTAGGTGCTCAACAAATATTTGTTGAATGAATGAATGATTGCATATGTGTGTGTGTATGATTTGGCTCACATATAACCAAAAACCTAGTATAGGTGAGGAGTTTTTAATGGAGTGTTACTGAAAATGAAAAGCTCAGATTCTTGGCTCCTGGCCCAGCATCAGTTGTTACTGGACTCAGGGCATCCTTACAGGAGAAAGGTCTCCACTGGGCAGAGATGGTCACCACCTTTAGTAAGCAGTAATAACCCTTCTTTCTCCTGATCCTCAGGAAAAACCTTGAACAGAGAATTCCAGTCTGTATGGACTCCTCCAGGATGGGACTGTGGAAAAAATCGGCAGGCGTATTGACTTTCTAAAAATCCCACCAGACAAGTTAAATTACTGAGAAAGGTCATCCAATAATGTCTTGGCTGAGGCAAGAAAATAACCTCTTATTTTCTTTTTAATAGTGATTAGCAATTTTAGTGTGTTTTTTAACTTTGAAGGTTGGGGGAAGGAAGTGGTTTAGAGAGGAAAGAGTCATGGCCATTTATTCACTTAATTTAGAAGGTCTGAAAAATTACGGTGGTACAAGGTTAAAAGAGAAGCCGAACTATCTCTGTTGACCCACCTAACCGATACTCATACTAGAAATGGGAAACAGAAACAAGTATAATACATGTGGTTGCAGGCAGTGTGAACGTTTTCAATATTAGGAGTATTAGATTGTCTGAGTTACTACAGTTATTTGGCACTATAACTTTAAAAGTCTTGTAAATTTTGGAGAAAAATCTTTTATAAAACCTTGGTTATTTCTTGTGTTCCTTGATATCTTTTCTGATGATCAGCATTCTTTTAAATGGGTTTCAGGAGAGAAGAGAAAATATAGAAACTGCAATGTAAAGAGGGCCTGAGTTACTCAGTGATATGAAATGTTGAAGGGAGGGCAAGGGAATGGGAAAAAAATAGGGATCATGATATGTCCTGCACAGGTGCAAATTCTCAATGATAAATGAGGTCATAATGTATATACCTAAAATGTACCAACGAGCTCAATAAAAGGAACACATTATCAAGCATGTGTGTTTATGTCCAGCACATATTCCATGGCAGCATGGATTGTGCCTAGAGTAGTGTTCTGCACATAGGATTCCCATTGCCATTGTGGACTGAATATAGTTTGTTCTCTGCTACATCTTTGGACATTAGAATCTAAGAGGTGAAACTCAAATCCTCTCAAGGTAAGGAAAATAGATGGTACCTGTCATTTTCCTCCAGAGAAAGTGGCTCTGCCTGCAATTGTCTTGATTTTCTGTGATTGCACATAGGCAGAGATGGGGTTTGTTGAGCCAAGTAAATAGTAGCAGAACATGGAGATCATTGGCTCTGCCTAAAGAGGCCCAAAAAGCAGGATTTGGATATCAGTATGCCCTCTAATGAATAGAGTCTCTTATAGTGATGGCAGGGAATTATCAGATTTTCTGATTCCAATGGCAACAACAAATTAGAAACTTGAGTGACTGATTTGGCCTGGAAGATAAAAACTGAGCATCATAAATGTTTCAGATAATTTTATTAATTAATGAATTTATTTTTGAGACAGGGTCTCACTTTGTAGTTCATGCCTGACTTGAGCTCAGCACGTAGCCTGGGCAAGCCTGAACTCAACAATCCTCCTGCCTCTGCCTCCTGAGTGCTGGGATAATAGGCATGAGCCACCAAGCCTGGCTGTTTCAGATTTTTTTTTTTTTTGAGATAAGGTCTCACTTTGTAGTTCAGGGTGACCCTGAGATCACCATGTAGCCCGGGCAAGCCTGGAACTCCTTGCCTCTGTCTCCCGAATGCTGGAATTCCAGGCATGAGCCACCATGCCCAACTGTGCCTGGCTATTTCAGATAATTTTAATGCCTGTTGATTATGGAATAGCCTTAAGTGCTCCAGTGGACTACTCTACCAACACCTCATGGCTTCTGTGCCCATGTCATTAAAGAGCAAAACATTCTGATTAAAATGGGAATTGTACTATTATTGAGCAAGACCTGTCTTCAGGACTCTACACTTTCAAATTCCCTTGCATATAGCACTTCAGTGCATGGGAGAAATGGGGTTCTGCCTTGGGAGAACAAACTTCTAGGCACTTCTTTTCTTCATCCAAGCCTGAGATGTTGGGCTTTCATAATTACATAAACAATAGCCTTTGTAAGAGTTTACCATACTGTGGTAATAACTATGGCAATAACTGGGGATTTTGTTTAGGAGAAATAGAACTGTTCCTTGGCCATGAAGACTTAATCACTGGCCTTACTTCTTGCACTTATTTCTTCTGGTAACTCTTGGACAAAAATATGCTGCCTGAATTCCTAGAAATCAAAGCATCTTTAAAGCTTGTCAAAATGAATGAATAGGAGCTAAGGACTCTCAAGTGATCAAAACAGACAATTGAAGATTCAGGTACCTTTAGACTGCCTAGAAGCAGAGATGCTGGCAATTTGTTATTCTTGGGTACCCAGGAGCCATCGGGATAACGCTTCTAAGTTTACGACCCTGTGTGGGGTTCTGAGCACTCTCCCCTGTGAGAGCTGTTGTGGTCCTCTCTCCCACCTGGACTCAATAATTCCCACCCACTAGTGTGAATTCTCCAGGTTTGTTCTAATGGATACACTGCAAAGCCAGCAGCACTTTGAGCTTCTCATTTTAGTGCATGTCCTGGGTCACTTGCAGGTATGAGAACCGTGGTTGGCTGACTTTATCAGATAACAGATACCTAGGTCCTTTCTCAATGTTATGATTCTGTATAATAAGATGGAAATCATGGAATTTGAATTTTTAGATAATACTCTGTTTTGAAAACAGTTTTGAACCTTTTGTCTATTGTCCCTCTGTCGGCGCTTGGATATTTGTCTGAGGAAACCTGAGTCAGGTGTTCTCAACCCTGACGTCATGGGAGGCACGGGGGACCTAAAACCATCCAAATCATTTCACAAGAACTTTCATGTGGGCCACAGTCATTCTTAAGCAATTTGCTTTCTTTCCCCTGGGCTCTTTTCTCATCTTGTTTGGCTTTTCAAGGGCAAGTCCAAGGAGAAGCTTTTAATGGCATCTAATGCTTCAATTCTGCATGAAAAAGGCAGGTTTTAATTCCTTTATTTTACCACAACAAATCTAATCTCTGCCTCCAACTTCATCTCAGGATCATACTTCACTGAACTTTCTTTCTATGACTTTAGTACATGCTAGCGTTTCTATTGGAGAGCAAAAGAGCTGGAGAATGTGACATTAAAATTGTAAAGCCATGACTTCCCAACAGCTCTGTGATCAACAGCAAAATGCATCTTACATTTTGACACATTGCATGTACAGAAACCTAAATTCATTTTCTTTAACACAACTTACTTGTACTACATGTGATGTGCTCTGTTTTCTAATCTATACAATTCTGTTTAATAAAACATTCAGACATAGACACACAAAAGTATTTTTATGACCTTCTAAGAGGGCTCAACCCATTATTTGGAAAACTTTGTTGTAAGGATCCCAGACTAAACTATGTCATAACTATGGGTGTGGAGAGAATAAACAGCAGCAAAGAATTTGAGTTATTTACAGCTTGTAAATTTAGTTATCTGCCCTTAAAGACATGGGACAGTCGTGCTGATTCAATCAATACTTCTTGTAGGATGTGAATAAAACCTTAGGTAACACATCCTGAAACTGCCAGTGTGATCAAATTGTTTCAGATCTACACTTGAATATTCAGAGGGGCTCTGACTTTAAAGGAAGAAGTGCCTGTAGACCATGCAGTATGAATTATTGAAGCACCTAAGTTTCTATAAGAACAGACTGAGAGATCTTGGTTAACAATCCATATTAATTTCACACAATTATTCCAGTGGGAAATATTCTGATATGGTGTATTGCTTTTTAAAATGATGTAAAAGTCACTAGAACCAAACAATAATGGTTAAGATCATACACTCAAGGGTTGGATATATTTCATTTTCACTTCCAAGCTCTGTGTCCTTGGGAAAGTTATTTAACCTCTCTATGCTTCAGTTGCCTCATCAATAAAATGGAGAGAAGTTAATTATCACTTTTACCCAACCCCAACCCACCCATAACCCTCCACCTCTTCTATACATGCTATTTCTTTTCCTTTCCAAATCATATTTATTCTTTCCCCTCATGACGTTCCCCCACCACATTCCCTTTGAATATTTCCTATTTTACAAAATATATCATATATTCTAGAACTCATTTACATCTACAGGTTCTCATACCAGAGAAAGATACGGTATTTACCTATCTGTGATCTATTTATTTCACTTATTAGTGTATCCTCAAAATGTATCCATTTGCACATAAATTAACTTCTTAAGTTTTTTTGTGTGTTTTTTTTTTTTTTTTGAGACAGGGTCTCGCTTTGTAGTTCAGGCTGGCTCTGAGCTCACTATGTAGCCTAGGCAAGCCTCAAACTCAGCAATCCTCCTGCCTCTGCCTCCGGAGTGCTGGGATTATAGGCGTGAGCCACCACGCCCAGCACTGTGGTATGTGCTATTGATTGCTGGTGGGCGTGAGTCTCCATGCCCAGCATTGTATGTGGTTACCAGGATCGAACTCAGGACCTTGCGCTTGAGAGGCAGGTGCTGGAACCACTGAGCTAACCCTCCGGCCCTAACTTCTTTCATATACTGGTACAAATTCCCCATTGTTGAGTGTAATTGTGAGCTGTAATAAATGTACCAGTAAAGAATTCAATTTAAAAAAAGCTCAAGAAAAGAAAAAAAATGGAGAGAAAATAGAGTTTGTCTATAGTGTTGATATTACAATGAGTAAATGAAAGGACACAGAGTATTTGGCAGGTGACCTTGGAGATGTCCTACCTTCATGGTAATTACTTGCATCACATCTAATCTCAGTTGTAGGTTCAGATAGTGGACTTGTTTTACCATCAATGAGATTTGAGAATTGTGGACAGAAAGCTCATCTCAGGCTCCAGGATTGTGCCACAATGTTCTTGAGCTTTTAATTATGCAAAGCAAATATTCAGTACCCAGCGAGAGAGGCCTGTTCTCCTCAGGCTCAGGTTGATGCTCAAAGATAAGTGGCAATCTTGCTCAATCTTTGATGAAAACTTTCCAGCTGACCTTGAAGGAGAACCAACTTTTTAAATACAATTATACATACACACACACATATATCACATATAATATATATAAAATTACATTCATATATATATATATATCTCACATATATAACTGCATATATCACATTATATACAGTATACATTTATATGACAGTTACCTATTTGTATCACAGGATTTAAACTTTGCTGACCATCTAGCAGAGCTGGATCAATTTGGAGTGAAGAGAGATTTGAGCTGTGGAGAGCCTTAAGATGGGCTGGCTGCTTCTGTATCTTTGTATTAATTAGTGGATGAGAGTTTTCTTTACAGGTAGTTGACAAGAATTCTACCTAGAAGTTTTTGGAACCACGAATGATATTAACTCTAGTAATAGCTTATACACCTAGAGCACTTACAATGTGATCTGAGCATTTTTACATTTTTTTTTTTTTTTGAGACAGGGTCTTGCCTTGTAATTCAGGCTGGCTCTGAGCTCACTATGTAGCCCAGGCAAGCCCTTGAACTCAGCAATCATCCTGTCTCTGCCTCCCGAGTGCTGGGATTACAGGCGTGAGCCACCACGCCCAGCACTGTGGTATGTGCTATTGATTGCTGGTGGGCATGAGTCTCCATGCCCAGCATTGTATGTGGTTACCGGGATCAAACTCAGGACCTTGTGCTTGCGAGGCAGGCACTGGAACCACTGAGCTAACCCTCCGGCCCCATTTTTACAAATATTAACTCATTTAATTATGATGGCAATCTATGGGACAGACACTACTATCACCGTTTTAAAGCTAAAGAAACAAAGGCACCAAGAAATGAAGTAATTACTCCCAGGTCACACAGCTATTAGTGTATAAGCCAGATTCTGTGAGAGTATAATCAGCAATTGCATTAGAAGTATCTACACTGGACCCAGCTGGTTTTTGTGGGTGGATGATGGGGAGTAATATCTCTTAAGTGAGAGTCAGTGAAATAGGGAAGTGGTGGTTCTTCTTTGGCTTTTGCAAATGTAGAGATGGTTGTACAAAAGACCTTGTGTACACTGGACTAACCAGCAGGTGCTGCCAAGATAAATCACCTTCTGTCTTAAAAAGGAGCTGGGCTGGTGGGAGGGGATGAGCTTAGGGCGAGGAGGGCAGGGGAAGAAGTGGGGATTCCAGCAGGTGTTTGCTGAGTGACTCCAGATGGGTGGCTTAGCGAATGTGCCAGCAAAGGAAGTCCCTCTACTGGCCCACTCATTCTGTGTGCTTTTCCTTTTATTAATCAGCCTGCATTATTCAGGTCCTAAGGAGTATTCAGCTTTTTAGAAATTTAGGGATACCCCTTCTCTTGAGTGCTGTAGTCAGGAAATCTCAGGACATGAAATAAAATACGATGGCTTGATCTGTAGCACTGACAAATTGCTATATACTCAAAATTTATTGCATGTTGTCTTTTAATGACAGACAGTTTAAAATTTGTTTTTGCTAGTTGGAATTTGAAGATTTTGTCTGTGGAGAGAAGCACACAGGCAAGTGCCCATGGCTTCTGTCCACCTGCCCCTGGACCCAGGGTAGGATTTCCAGCTGACTGACAACCTTTGAGGCCTGCTGTCCAACACCGGTGCTCACTGGCTCCTGCTGGGGAGGTGCCAGACATTGGGGGAGGGTTTGTGTGGAGGGCAGCCATTTCCCCAAGTCCTGCTGTCCGCACCTACCTCTCTCCAGGCCTGTAAAGGGCCTCCTAAGTTCCCAGTGTAGCTTGCAGTACTGCTCTGGGCAGTGGTCTCCAAGAAGTCCCTATGTCTCCCAGGCTCCTGGGCCACCTGAAAGAGCAGGCTGGATAAAGCTCAGTAACACAGGCCAGCCCAGGGAAGAGGGCTGCTCCATGGTATTTGGGCGGGCAGACCTGGAATGGGTTGGCAGGCTTTACTCCAGTCCTGAGGGACAGGCACCCACATCCGGAAACCACCATCTGAACTGCCTGGCAGTCTGAACTGAGAGCTGAAGAGAGGGAATGTAGGACTCCACCCTACCTTAAGGGTGGCCATGTGGGTTCAGGGAAGTGGAGGTGGAAAGGCTGGAAGGGCCAGGTGGGAAAGGAGACAGACAGGGGACAGCATGTAGGCCTGGAGCTGTCTGCTGAGCACTGTCTGGTTTTGGAGAAATTCATCCTGCACCTCATGTGTACTCATAGGGGCACCCAAATTCAACAGAATGGATAAAAGAAAATACATTTTTTCGCCAGGAGTTATTTCCTTCTATGATGCTAGGTAGGAACTCCCCTTCTCCCTTTCTCTACCCTCACTTAGGATTTTGCCAGGAAGGAAAATTCTACACACACACACACACACACACACACACACACACACACACACACACACACACACACCTAGAGTCACAGACTAGACAAAAACACTGAAATCAGTCACCGGGTCATGCACACATTCTCTGACTTCCAAGGCAGCCACACTAACGCCTTTCCCCACTGTCTCTCTGCCTCGTCTGGGAGAGCAGCCCTCTCTGTGACCCATCACAGCCCGCAGTGCCTTCTTCTTCTTGCGCTCTGCCCTTGGGTCCTGTGCCACTAGCCACACTGTTAATGGAGCCAAATGGTGGAAGGTTTCTGAAAAGAAGTCTGAGCCCAAAGTGACAAAGGGGGAAGAGGAGCTTTCTGCATATTGGATTAAGACTGGCTCCGAGAATATTGATATTCCCATAAGAAAGCCTTTAGCTTGCCTACTACTTTAGGTCCCATGAATATTTCATTGGTTGATTTAAGCACTGAGATTGTAAAACACATACACGTACAGGCAGACACAGACAAAGCACATTTTAAGAAATGGGGCCACCTTGCTTTTCTCCTGTGCCTGAGGCTCCACTGTGGCTCTGGGATGATACCACGTGATATCTTTGAGATGCTCCTCTGTCCACATCACAGGGATCTAACTTTATAGCTAACCCAGGACATCTCCTGTGGCCAGGACAAGGTTTGCAGAATATGAACAGTGGTGTAATATATTTGTGACTCATTGAGGTAGCTTCCCCAGCTACCTGATGCTAGTGTGACTAGTTATCCAGTTAGCTTATCATTTCCAGAGGAATTAATATAGGACCAAGTCAGTTTCAACTATCGCATTTGGAGGTAAAGAAAACTGAGGTTATGATTTGTATTATTTTAGCCTGGGACAAGAATGGTTGCTCTTACAAAACTATCTTTCATATTTCCAACTAATACAAAAAAGAGACTTTACTAGTTCTGTTGGACATAATGCTACATTGCTATGATACTTCAAACTTTACTTTCTTCGCTGTGCACGTCTCTTGAAACAGGGAAAACGAGTCACTCTGTGCATCCCAGTAAAAATCTTCTACTCATCCCATAAGCTCTATTCTTCTCCAGGCTGAAAAATATCAGCTTTCGGGAGATCTGTGCACATGCCAGTTGTGATAAGGAGGTTTTCTTAATTTTCTTTTCTTTTGTTTTTATTTATTTATTTATTTTGGCGGTGCTGGGGATCGAACTCCAGCCCTTGTGCTTCCAAGGTAGGCATGGTACCACTTGAGCTAAATCCCTGGCCCGATAAGGAGGTTTAATGAGTGGAAGGACCTGTAATCAGAGTTGGGAGAGCTGGCATAGAAGTACAGTATGGCCATGGAGACCTGGGAGAGTCATTTAGATCATCACCTACTTCCCATTCCACAGTCACTGACTGAATGGTATTTTGTACATGAATGTTGGTTGTTAACTGGAGAACATTAAATTCTGATTGGCATGAATAAAAAACCTACTTTATCGTGTCCTGTAACTAAAAGGCCCTTGGGCAGCATCAGGCCCAGCTAGACCCCAAGGTTCCCACACATGCCACAGGAATTTGGTATTTCCTGGCTCTGTTTCATCTGTGTCAGCTCCAGTCTCAGACAAGCTCGACCTTTTTGATGGCAAGACAACTGTCAGCATCTCTGGGTGTGTAGCCTACCCTCAGCTTTATGTTCAGTGGGGAAAAGTTCCTGTTCCTAGGATGGCCAACTGAATGTCTTGGATATGAATTTTATTGAGCCACACTTGTCTTTGTCCTCATCCCTGACATTATCAAAATAATCATTGTGGCGCTCTGGTCAGGCTTAGGTGACATGCCCAGCTCTGGGGTCAAACCTACCCAAACCATGTGTAATGCGAAGGACAGCATCCTAAGGAAAATCAGGGTACACATGCCATGAATTGGGGCACGATGCTGTGCAAGCGAAGTTGGCAATGACCTTTTAAACGTTACCACATGTCTTCATAATCAGTCGTCCCTCCTCTGCTTGAATGATGATCAGCATCACTGGACACTCTCGATCCCTTCTGCTATCTGCGCTGTTTTTCTTCTTTGGGATTTACCCCTTCCCATCTGTCCTTCTCTTTTCCCTTCCTTTACTGCTTTGATGATTCTTTTCAACTCCCCCTGGCCGTATCAATCAAACCTCAGTCAAAAACCACACCAGTGTTCTGAACAGAAAAAATATAATATAAAAAACTGGTTTATGTTAGTGTAGCGTTCCTACTAGAACATTATTTTATGCAATGGTAAAACATGGCTCAGAGAAGGGGGAAGAAGGGTTTGTACAGGGGGATTAAGAAAATAGTGACCGTGAAAGCAGCGCTGCTTCTGAAGCTGAGGGAAATGAGGTAGGGAGGAGCCCTTCCCTAGCCCCGGCTGAGGTTCAGAGTGAACCTCTTTGAGGGCGCTGTGGTCGCCTCCAGAAGGGAAACCTGCCAATGGTGAAGAAACTTGATGGACAGCCTGGCCAGAGGCTGAGAGTGTGGGCTGCAGCTGGCCCTGAGGACTGTTGAGGTGAGGGCTTCCCACCCTCTGAACCTGATCCTCAGTGACGGCACCCGGGCAAAGCCACCTCTCAGCAAACTGCAACTCTGCCCTGGGAGCTGATCAATGTTCACAAAACTCCCAAGTGAATTTCTCTTTCTTTTGGACTACACATTTAACCAGTCAGAAAGCTCTGTGGGACTTACATACACTGTCTTCCAGAAGGGGCTCCTGCCATATTTCTTCCTGGGTCTCGGGTATCTCACCTGAATGATGATATTGACTTCTAACTGGATTCCCTACTTTGGCTCTTTTGTCTCAACATTTTGAACATTTCACTTTACTCTTCTTGGGTAAATAGTTTTGAGCTGTTAGATGGAATTCTTGTCTTTGTCCCTCTGTTCTAAAGTATTTTTCCCCTGTGGCTTCTTCTATGATTTTCTTTATTTCTGATTTCTTTTTTTAAAAAATAGAATTCTTTATTGGTGCATTTTATATACAGCTCATAATCACACTCAACATTGGGAAATTTGTACCAGTGTATGACATGAGTTAATTCTCATTTTTACCCATATCCCTTCCCACCCTACAACCCTCCACTCCCTATATACATTTACTTTCTTTTTAGATCATATATATTCTTTCCCCTCATTCTTTCCCCTACCACTTCCCTTTGAATATTTCCTATTTCTGATTTCTATAGTTTGAAATGAAACACCCAGCTATCACTTTTCTGTCATTTATCCTCCTTTGTTGTCTGATTTTAATTTTGGGGAAATTCTCAGTTGTTACTTTTCAAAGATTTCTTTTGTTCCTTTCTCTTTCTTCTTCTCCTTCCTCTTCTGCTTATCCTTCCTCCTTTTCTTTCCTCTTCTCCTCCTTGTCCTTCTCTTCTTTCTCTTCCTTCTTCTTCCTTCTTTTGTCTTCTCCTATATGATGAACCTCTTATACAAGTCTCATAACTTTTGACTATTTTGTTCAATTTTTCTTTTATCCTATTTATTTCACAAGTTTAGTGGTTTTTAATATAATGACTGTAAGACTAGTGACTATTTCCTCAGTGATATCTAATTAATTGATGGGCCCACCAAAGCTATTTTTCATTTACGTTACAATATTTTTAATGTCTAGCATTTATATTTTATTATTTCTTAGAATATCTATCTTTCTACTTATATTATTCATCTGTTTTGATATTATCTACTTTATTCATTAAAATCTTTGGAAGTTCATCAAAACTGTTTTGAACTCCTAATTCAGAGGTCTCATCCATATCTGAGTCTGCTTTTTTTTTTTTTTTTTTGAGACAGGGTTTCACTTTGTAGTTCAGGCTGGCCCTGAGCTCACTATGTAGCCCAGGCATGCCTCAAACTCAGCAATCCTCCTGCCTCTGCCTCCCGAGTGCTGGGATTACAGGCGTGAGCCACCACGCCCAGCATTGTGGTATGTGGTCTTGATTGCTGGTGGGCGTGAGTCTCCATGCCCAGCATTGTATGTGGTTACCGGGATCAAACTCAGGACCTTGCGCTTGCGAGGCAGGCGCTGGAACCACTGAGCTAAATCTCCGGCCCCTCTGAGTCTGTTTTTGATCCTTAATCTAATCTTAATACTGTGCTTTTGCCTTTTAGTGTGTCTTATAATTTTTTTCTTTATAATCAGACATAGTGTATCGGACAAAAAGGAAATGTTGTAAATAGACCTTTTAACGTGTTTTCAAGATGTAAGGTGAGGGGAAGCATTCTTTAGTCCCATGATTAGACCCCAGTCTTTAGTAAAGCTGTGTCTCTGGGCTGTGAACATCACAAGTGCCTCTTTTGGTGGTAGAATGGGCTATTTCCCTTCCTTCATGTAGGTCATTTGGACTCGGATAAAACCCCAGCAGCCCCCCCCCCCAGCAAGTCTTCCAAAGAAGACTTTATTCAGAATAATAGAATGCTCTGTTATATTTTAAAATCATCCTTTTTCCCTTTCTCTGACAGAAGCAGGAGGTAAATTTTCCCCCAGTCTTCACTATGAGAATCAGGTGGAGCTAAGTAATAGTGTTCTTGTGACTAAGTTCCTGTTCCTTTTCCTTTTCCTTTTCTCTTTTCTTTTTCTTTTTTTCTATAGCAGGGATCAAACTCGGAACCCTGCACTTGCAGGCACTGAGCCGAGTCCTTGTCCCTGACCTTGGAGTTTTTAATTCTTGTGGTTGTCCACACTAAGGTGTGCAGGTTTCCCTATGTCAGTACAGGTTTCAGGATGGCTTCTTTACAGGGAAGTTGCAGTTCCATTTGTTTGCCTCTTGGACTCCAGTTTTGCAGAAGATGGTTTTCCCTATGACTGATCTTCTCTATGAGTCTAAGAAGAGTCGTGCATTATTTTTAGGCTTTTACTTGTTCTTGCAGAATGGGAGTTTTTGAGCTTCTCACATGTTGAATTGATAACCAGAAGTTTTTTGTCCCCACATCCCCTTTTCCCTGGTTCATTTTATTTTTGTAATTTACTATTTGTACATTTTTGATATACATAATGATCACATTCATCATAGGGAATTTGAACCTGTATATAATATATCTTGCATTTCCCCCATTCCCATCCCTACCCTTCAACACTTCTTCTTCTTCTTATTTATAAAAACTTTGCTTCTTTTTTCCTTTTCCCTTTCTTCCCTTTCCCTCCCCCTCCCTGTTCCTCTTCCCACTTGGACATTTTCTTTGTACTTCCCTTTTGCTATCACAATCTTAGTCTTAACAGAACAGCTAGAGTCTTTGTAAAAAATATGATAATAGTACATTACTCCTTTGCTGAAAGCTTTCCGATACCTTCCATCTCACACAAAGTAAAAGCCCAAAGTCCTAAACAATGTGTTTCCTGTCACTTTTCTGATCTCATTTCTTTCCTTCTATCTGTCTTCATTCTGGCCACGATAACCTCCTTGTCATTTCTCTAGCTTCTAGAAATATTCTTTTTCAGAATTTGTACATGCCCTTTCCTGTATCTAGAGGGCACATGGTTTACTCTTTCACCCCTTTTTGATCCTTTGCTTATCTGTCATCTCAGGGAAACATTTTAAAAATAATATTTAGGCTATTTTTAGAGAATTGTTCACCTCTTTTGTTTTTTAATAGCACTTACCATTCCTGAAATGCTAAATATATTTATTGTTTATTGTCTGTTTCTCCCACCCATGGTAATTCATAAATACAAATCCTATAAGAGTGGAAATATTTTTCTATTTCACTCACTGATGCAATCCTAATGTCTTTCATATAGTAAGTACAGGAAAGGAAAAATGTATCCTCTAGCTACTTAAGAATTAAACTGTCATAGTGTGTACTTGAAAGGTTTCACAAAGGCCCACTAGTCAAATGCTCAATTTGGGAAGATGCTAATGTGAGTCAGTGAAGCCTTTAAGAGATAGAATCAAGTGGAAGCTCTTTAGGTAATGACAAGTGTGCCCTTGAAGGGCACTGAGAACTCTGGTCCCTTCCATTCTCTGAGTTTTGTTTCTTGCCCACTAAGTGAGAAATTTTGCCCTGCTATGCACTTCCACCATGACATGCTTTCTAAAACAGTAGTGCCCACGTTGACTGAAATTCCAGAGGTCTGAGAAACAAAGCTGTCTCTTTGTGAGTTGTCAGGTATTTGTTAGAATTCTGAAAGATAATGAACACATTGATAAAAGAGTAACAGCCGGGTGCAGTGGCTCGCACCTATAATCCCAGCACTCGGGAAGCAGAGGCAGGAGGATTGCTGAGTTCGAGGCTTGCCTGAGCTACATAGTGAGCTCAGAGCCAGCCTGAACTATAAAGCGAGACCCTGTCTCCAAAAAAAAAAAAAAGAGTAACAAAAAAATTACAGTTTTTAATATATATGTATATATATATATGCTTGTTATGTTGTAAAAATATTTTTTCCTTTTATTATTTAATATTTACTAAGTTTGCAAAACATTAAGTTTCCATCCATATAATCTACCTCCCTATTAACCTGCCTTACTGGATCCCACCAGTCCCTCTTATTCTCATCCTTTTGTCTCATAACAGTTTGGCTTCTGTTTTTATATCATCATTTTGGATTCTACAGATTGGGGATAACACGTGATATTTGTCTTTCTGAATGTGGCTTATTTTGTTTAATGTTTTGATGTCCAGATCCACCTATTTTCTTGAAAATGACAAAATCTTGCTCTTCTTTATGTACAAACAATACTCTACTATGTCTGTACAATGTATTTTCCTAATCCATTTATCTGCTGATGGGCATCTAAGCTGGTTCCACATCTTGGCTAATATGAATTGTTCTGCCACAATATGTTAATCATCTTCATGGGCACATAACTTCAGAGAAGGGAACTCATATCTCAAGGGAAAAGTTAGACCTGGAGGTAGACAACAAACACACACAAAGAGTGACAAAATTTTTAGAAGTAAGTAGACAAAGGACAGGAGGTTAGGCATTTTAGAGATGATAAGCTGTGGACAGATGCTAGAAAATACATGAGGGGAACTAGTAGCATGCAAAAGTTCTTTTAGTTAGGTTTGTCTATGCAGACTCATTTCAGTGCTAAAGGCCTCTGGAAAGGGCTTCATCTACAGTAGCATTCAGAATGCTTGAAGCTTCTGACTCCCCATGCCTGCCCTGAGGTCACCTCATCACTGCTTACCATAGTCTCAGCATTGGCAGGAGATAATGACCATGTTACTGCCTCTGCTGGAGTGCCTTTTGACCTCAGCAGCAAGTCAGAATCTAAGAAGTGAATCTGGTAAATTTACTTTCTCCAGAGCAAAAATGATCAGAAATCTCATTGTGAGAAATCCACTAAATGTTTTAGAAGTGTTGATTATTAGTTTAAATTATCATCATTTTTTGCTGTTTGTTTAATCCCAGCTTTGTTCAAAAGCACATAGACATATAAAAAAGAGAACAAGAAATAGCCAAGTGGGTGGTCAGTGTTGGGGTCAATAGTCACAAAAATAAGCACAGCCTATGCTGCGCTCCACTGGCCAGCCTAGTGAGATGATTAGGTTGGGCTCTTTCCCCAGAAGTTCACTGAAACTCTAACAAGCATTTATCAAGTGTGAATATGTGCAGTGGCTTCTACTGGACTGGTAGGGTAGGAATTGGGGCCAAAAAGAAATAAAATATTATTCTTGCACCAAATAATCTTAGAAACAAGTAGGGGTCAGTTGTATGGAAGTAATACAGGAGAGATGAAAAAGGGGACGGAGAAGTAGGGGAAAGTAATTGTACTAAGAATGGTATTAGATATTCTGTAGATTCCAAAACTGAAATACTGAGTTAAAAGCATGCTTCTACATTCAACAGAAGCAATGCACTTGACAAGGGAAACTTATCTGGGACTTTAGACAGATGTGTAGAATGAGACAGGATATTACTTTTAAAAACCACTTGAAGAGTGAGCAGTGAAAATGTCTTTGGAGTAATTAAGCCATTCTATCCTGTCTCTTCATGATATTATATTTTCTGGGAAACACTTTGTCCAGTTGCCCTATGGGGACAGAAAATAAGCCCAGGTCATCTTCATTTCCCAGAATAACTGAATTTTTAAAGCCATCAAATGTTATTTATAATAAGAGAATAGTAAAATTAGTTTGAGCATAAGTTATTCCCTGTGGTTGATTTATCTTATAATAGATGGAATGTGAAATATAATGAGGGTTGGAGACTTTGTATCTATTTTATGGTTTATATTTTTATATCTACTTTATATACTATTTTATATCTATCATATATGATAGATATGAATAAATAGATATGGACATACATAGGTATACATTGTTTTAAATAACTTGTACAATCAATTTAGAAGTATAACAGAGAAAAATAGTTAAAATATGGGACCCTCTGGAAACAGTGTTATGGTGGAGAGAATTTTAAAAAATGACAAATTATTGCTGAGTTTGCGGCAGCTTGCCTGGGCACCATAGTGAGCTCAGGGCCAGCCTGAACTACAAAGCGAGACCCTGTCTCAAAAA
>PVIC010003112.1:0-71348 GCA_004025085.1 Thryonomys swinderianus
CTGGAAATACACAAGGACCATATGTGCGTCAGCAGCACCTTTTGCAAAACCCTGTGAGGAACGTGTCCTCAACAGCATGCTGAGCAAGCCCCTTAAGTGGTGTGTACTCAACAGTGGCACTTCATGGAAAATTTACAGGGACACACACTATAGAAAAACCTTGCTTAGGAAAACCACAGGGCTGCATATTTAATAATAGCAGTTATCACAGACAGAGGGATTTCTGGATGAAGCTGCGTGAGCAGTAACATCATTAGCTTGCATTTATTCCATTGTATGGTCAGCATTCCTAAGAATAGCTAACTTAGCACATGGAGAGGAAGGTGGTTTCTCTAGACCCTACTAGTTACCATTTCCCAGTTTCCTTTGGGTAATACTCATCTAGACAGTTTGTTCTGTTGACTTTGCCAGCATCTTGAGGTGCAAATGTTGTCTTTCAGGAATTTGATGCTAAATGTCTTTTTCTTAGGGAGAATACATTGCATTCCCCACTTGCCTGGATTTCTTTTTCAGTCTTATTGTGCCCATTCTTTGTAATTTCTTCTGAGTGTCTCCAAAGATGTACATGCAACCAAATCTCACAACAATACAGAAGGCAGTAGATTATGAGGATCCCTGAGGGGAGCATGCACGTTGCATAGCACATTTCTTCAGGCAACAAGAAGAGATGGTCACTGTCCAGGTAAAACTAGGACCAAGTTTGTCTGTAGTTGTAACATGGTTTTGTAACTTATGAACTTAAAGATGTATTGTGACAATTACCAGAAACACACAGTTTTGTGTCACCAGGGTGTAGACGCCTCCTCATGCGTTAGCTAACCAATCCAGACTGTCAAGCTAGGCCGTCCCACCAAAGATTAGTGATGCCCGTCTTATCCCAAGTCGATAGAGCAGTTGCCCAATCACATTCATGAGACTCTTCCTGTTTGGAGGTATCATGCTCTGCATTTTTAAATATCAAGTCTGTTCAAATAATAATGGCTCAGGACAAACTTGTGCTTTGGGTAGACCTTTTTTTTTTTTTTTTAACAGTTTTCATAGGCATTCAGCAGGTAAATGTTTTCTTTACAATCTTTTGGCTTTGGTTTTTTGTGAGACTGCTGTCTTGATTGACAACTGCAAAGCTTTGCTTGTGCTCCTGCCTCGTCTCTGTCCGCCTCTCTGAAGGCTCTGTTGATCCACCCTCTGGAACGTGTACTCAGCAACCCCTGGTGGTGTGGTGAGGTTCGGGTTGCCAGGCTCACTTCACCCCACAGAAAACCTCCGAGAGGGCAGCGGGGGAGGGTTCTGGAGAGGCTATGAGAACAGACAGACAGAGTGCAACCACCAGATCATACAGTAAATACTGGATTCACAGCATCATGTGAATTTATCCTCATAGATTAAGTATAGATCACTGCTGCTGTCTGTCTCTTCCTTCCTTCTGAAAGCATATTTGGGATATTTTAGGAGTCAGTGACTTTTGAGGATGTGGCTGTGAACTTCAGCCAGGAGGAGTGGGCTCTGCTGAAGTCTCCCCAGAAGAATCTCTACAGAGCTGTGATGCAGGAGACCTTCTGGAACCTGGCTTCTGCAGGTAAGGCAGACCTCTCTCCACTTGGTTGGGGCGCAAATACTTGTCCAGTGTAGCTGTTCAAAGTTTTAGAATACGAAAAAAAACCACTTTGGTGAAAAAGTTCAACATGGTCACCATGGAACATGACCCTAGAGAATTGCAATTTTTATATAATAAAATAATTTATCATAATTTTCCTGTATCTCCATTTTAGGTCAAAAATGGCAATACCAGACCATTGAAGAGGTATACAAACATCTTAACAGAAATTTAAGGTAATTTCACAGGAGAAAGCATTGTTCCTCACAAAGTTTGGCATGACAGAAAATATTTAGAAGAAGTATAGGAAACAATCCTAGCTTCAAAATGATTTCTTTTCATAATAATTTTTTTCCTTAAACTACACAGGGATTGAGCATCCTTAGTCTAAAAAATTTAAAATACTAAATGCTGTAATAACCTGAACTCTTGAGCACCAACAAGATGCCACAAATGATACTTTCTGGTTGTTCAGTGTACATAAACTTTGTTACTTGCCTAAAATTCTTTAAAATGTATCTAGCTATTTTCAGACTTTCCATATAAGGAGTACATGAAACATAAATATGTTTTTGTTTACACTTTGCTTCCGTCTCCCAAATATAATGTATATGCAAATATTTCAATATCCAAAGTCCAAAACACTTCTTCTCCCACGCATTTTGGATGAAGGATTCTAAACCTGTATGTAAATGTAGTTTAAATATTCAATGTTTGCACTATAGTTACCTTGGAAACAGTACCAGGAAACCCTTGTGACTGGCAATTCTTTGATATGTAATCTTTTTGAACATTCATACCATGCAAGTTCACATAGTTTATACAGGGAGTAAAGCTGACACATTTCCTGATGATATTAAAGTATTAATCTAATAAATATAAAGTCATTCTTAGTAATGTGTTGCTCTTTTATTATAGACATCAAATGCTAAAGAAATTCTTTAAAGAAAGACAACATGGAGAAATGTTCAGTAAGAATCCAGATCATCGAGTGAACCAGAAAACTTCTAGGGTAAAACAACATAAAATCCACATGTGTAGAGAAGTGGTTAGCAGTCTTTCATCATTTCTGAGGGACATCAAAATTAACCATGAACACAGGCCAGATGAGTATCAAGACTGTACAGAGAGACCCCATGAGTGTAAAAAATGTGATAAAGCTTTTAAGTGGCCCTGCGACCTTAGAAATCATGAAAGGATTCATACTGGAGAGAAGCCTTATACATGTATGCAGTGTGGGAAAACCTTTGCTTGTTCCACCTACTATCGAAGACATGCACAAATTCACACTGGAGAAAAACCTTATATATGCCAGCAATGTGGGAAATCCTTCCGGTGTTGTAGTTTCCTTGAAATACATGAAAGAATCCACACTGGAGAGAAACCTTTTGCATGCAAGCATTGTGCAAAAGCATTCACTCGTGCCAGTACTCTTCGAATACATGAAAGAAACCACAGTGGAGAGAAACCTTACGTGTGTGAGCTATGTGGGAAAGCTTTCCGAGAGTGTGGAAAAATGCTAAGGCATGGAAAAACTCATAACGAGGACAGACACTGTGCATGTGAGGAATGTGGAAGAGTCTTCAGGAGCTCTGGTTACTTGCAAAAGCATGTAAGGGTTCATGCTCGCCAGAAACTCTAAATAGAGAATGTGGAAGGCCTCTTTATTCCCTAGCCACTTAGCACACTTAAGAATGACCAGAGCAGCAAAGTTTCCTGTCAAGGTGGATTTCAAGAAAGCCTCTGGCACCTGGGTTCTGTTCACAGGGCTGAGAGAGCACAATATAGAGAAAAACATTGTTACGGGAAGAGAGGTGCGAAGCTCATTAGTTGGGCCACTTGTTAGAATGCGTATCAGATGAAAACCCTGTGAATGAGAAAAGTGCAAGGAAGACATCAGTTGTAACAGTTTCAATGTCCTGTCAAAGTCTTGAACGTCTGTGAGTGTAAGGAATATAAATGGCACACCCGATTTAAAGGGAGCCTAAAGTCTATGTTCTTGTGTCCGTCATTGGCTCTTGTGGAGCTTGGAAGGTGTTTGATTGAGTCAAATAGTAAAATTATAATTATTCTACTGTCCTCATGCAGCAGATTCTAGATACCTCTTCCATTTTATATATATATATATATATTTTGTTGTTGTTGTTGTTATTTGTTTGTTTTTGAGGTATCGGCGATCAGACTTGGGCCCTTGTGCTTGCCAGGCAGACACTGGAACCGCTGAGCTAAATCCTCAGCCGACTAGTCAAAATACTTTATGCAAAAGGTATGGTAATTAGAGCTAGATTAGCAATTGAAAATGTATTCCTTTAAGATCACAGAACAGTGTATTTACTTGTTAATATCTATTTTGTTACGCAGAATTATTTTTTTCATGGAACGGTTTTTATATTTTATTAAAATCTATTTGTATTACATTGAAATAAAAGTTGAAAAAAAATAAGTGGCCTTGAGCACAATGTCCATTAAAACACGGATGGCAAAAGCCACCGATGAGTTATTTCGATGAGGAAGTTACGTTGGGAACTGGGCAGCTGTCCACTCTGTTGCGCGGAGTTTGCGTGGGTTGTGTGCTGTAGGACTGAGGAGGTGACAGTGGTGTGAGCGGGCAGGAGAGCCCGGGGCTGCCCTGAGGAGGGCTCGCCCGGAGCGGCCGCCGCGTCCCCGCCAGGCTGAGGCGCACTCGAGGAGGAGCTCGTGCCGAGTCGCCGACCAAGGACTGCCTTCTCCTGTGCGCTCCTGGTAGCTGCCGGGTGCCGGGAAACTGCAGGACGTCATGCCCCCGGCGGGGTGGGCTTGCCCCCCTGTGGGCGGGCGGGAGTCCTTGCCTGCCGGAGTCTGTGGGCACCTGTGTGTGAATGAGACGGGCACTGCTTTCCCGACTCCGGCCGAGTACCCAGGGCCAAAGCGAGTGCAGAGTCCCAGACCCGGTTCTAGGACCCACTGCAGGACTTAGGGCAGCCCTGTGGTGATAGCTATAAAAAAGTTCACAGATTTTGATATAAAAATCAGTATAGAAAATGAGGCTCTTCAGTCAGAGCCTCAGAGGGAGGAATGAGGGCAAAATCTGTCTCCTGTCGTAAAAGCGGGCAGCTCTGGGTCCACCGTGTAACGGCGCTTGGGACTGCGGTCACCACTGTAATGCAGACTCACCGGAGCGAGGTGATCTCAGGAAGCCGGGCCGGACCTGCTTCTCCGTCACTGCCCCTTCTGCTTAAATAATCGGGTTTAGATTCATGGCTGTTTCTCCACTGAGTGTGCTTACTGTTTCCTCCTCCCACAGAAACATAAAGCTATAAAAATAAGTACATTTCTGTTGGGTGTTTCAAGGCCACGTGAATCCCTTGAAGCCGCCGCAGTAAAGCTGATTTCGTTCCTGCTCTGGTGCGGTCCGCCTGCAGACCCCACAGCTGCCAGGCGTCCCTCTTGGCTTGGATTCCGAGAGGCCCGGTCCGTGGGCGGAGCCGGTCCGTGGGCGGAGCCGGTCCGTGGGCGGAGCCCTGACAGCCCCAGGGGGCGGGCCTCGGGCTGTGGGTGTGGCTACCGCAGAGCGCCGGTCCGGCTGTATCTCGGTGAGGAATGAAAGTGAGTCGGTTGCCGGCCACGGCGCGGAGCCTGCGGGCCTCAGAGGGCAGGGCGGGGCGGCCGGCCGTTACAGAGCCCAGGAACGGGGTGTGAAGCCTCAGGGCCGGCGCGTTCAGTGCGACAGCTTCGGATCGACCCGAGTGTGAAAGCACTAAAGGCAGAATTGCAAGCGCCGGGCAGCTGTGAGCAGCGTCCCGAGCCCGGCCGGGCCTGCGCGCGCGTCTCCGGCTGCCTCCTGCCGGCGCCGGACGGGGTCGCTTCTGAACGCGAGGAAGGGTCGGTACCGTGTAGCAAACCACGGCCGCGGGACTTTTAGTGCGGCTGTTGACAAAATAGCCCCGGCCCTTTCGCGTACTCTGAATCCCACCGGCGTAGCCTATTAAAGTACAATCGAGGGCCGCGGGCGAGCGAGTCCTCCGTCACTCGGTGGGGAGGGAGGGGCGTTCTGGGTCTCCGGCCAATCCGCAGTGCTAAACTAAGGCCCAATCAGGGGCGCCGTTGTAGAGAGGGGCGCGGCTCCGCAAAGATCGCGAGGTTTTCCTGACGCCATCGCAGTCGTCGCCGCCATACTCGGGAACTTCTCCGGTCGCTGCCGTCCTTGCCGTTCCCCGCGCCGGGCGTGGGTCCGCGGAGAGGGAGGCCCGAGGCCCCTGGGATCCGGGAATGGTGAGCACCGCCGTACGGGAGACAGGAGCGTCGGGAGCGCGGGGCAGAGCCGACTGTCCGAGGTCCGAGAGACGGTCTCGAGCGCGGATCCCGTGGCTTCCGGGCTGACCTGCCTGCCGCGGCCTGCTGCGGAGCGGAGCGGAGCGGAGCGCCGAGGCCGCGTCCCCGGCGGGGCCTCGGGCCGGGCCGGCAGGGGCCTCCTGCTGTCGGGCCCGAGCCGGGGACGTGAAGACTTGGGAAGGTCGTGCTGCGTGCCAGCCCCCCCGGTGGACCCGCTCGCTGAGCGCAGGGGGACGAGCCAGACGTCATCAGAACACCCGTCGCTGCGCTCCGAGGCCTAATCCTGCTCTCCCTTCCTTGAGTCAGGACCTCATTCTGTTGCCCAGGCTGGGTTTGAAATTAAGATCCTCTTGCTTCGGCTTCCCCGAGTACTAGGATGACGGGCATCTACCACCTGTGCCGGGCTGAGGTAGCCTTTTGAGAGCTTGGCAGGTTGTTGTGTCCTCAGTCCGCTCTTCCGTTGTCTCCTGGCCCCGCGTTTCAGGAACGTGTGACGGTGGTGATTCTGGATGCCCACAGTGGCTGTCTCTTGTCTAATGAATGGCAGGCCCTGCCTGGATCCAGGAGGTAGTCTGAGAGAATCCAGGGGTCTGGAATCGTTTCCACCTTTGCTGACAGTACCAGGTTCTAATTGCTGAACCACGAATGTGGCCAAGGAATGGAAACGTGGGTTAAATGGGAAAGTCGTCACATCCTAAAAGACTACCTAGATTCTTTCAGACTCGTGAACAGAGACAAACTTCAGAAGACAAGAAGAACTCATAACTTGAGATCGTGTCAGAACGGCAAAGCACCCTCTGCTTTGGGCACTGACAGTACAGTCCACTGAGTGTGGGAGGATGGGCTGATGTCTTGATGAGAAGGGCGACCTCACTTGGCGCTTAAAACTTCGGACATGTTTGGCTGCCGGTTCTGTGCCAGATGTCCCTGCACTTGTTATCCTGTAGAACCATCTTTGGCTTCAGATTTTCAGAATAGTTAGGAAGATAAGGTAAATTATATCCAAATGAGCCTGAAATGAGAACATTTCAGGAAAAATTAAGTGTGTAGCTTTACATTTTATTTGTTCACATTTTTAGAATATGTGCTGCTGAAGCAAGCACTATTTGTTCACATTTTTAATGTTACTCTCAGCCATGATGGCATACACCAGTAATCTCAGTTATTGAGGGAGTTTCAGTCAGAAGAATTCCAGGTTTGAGCGGCTTTGAGAGACACTATCTCAAAATTCAAAAAGTAGGAAGAACTAGGGTAGGGCACAGCACTCCCTAGATGCACTCCCACATCAAAAACAAAGTTTTATTTACAGATTTTAATATTTTCTTTAGAATGTACTGTACATTTCTCTGGTCTGTTCTTTTTTGGAGGGGTGGAGCAAGATCACCTGGAATTAGGTTTTTTTTTTTTTTTTTTTTTTTTGCTTTTTGGAGACAGGGTCTCGCTTTGTAGTTCAGGCTGGCCCTGAGCTCACTATGGTGCCCAGGCAAGCCGCCGCGAACTCAGCAATCCTCCTGTCTCTGCCTCCTGAGTGCTGGGATTACAAGCGTGAGCCACCACGCCCAGCATTATATGTGGTACCCGGGGATCGAACTCAGGTCCTTGCGCTTGCGAGGCAGGCGCCGGAACCACTGAGCTAACCCTCCAGCCCAACCTGGAATTAGTTTAAGAGTTTTACTGGGTTAAGAATCTCAGAAATAGGCATGGTTGTTGTTGGGAAATAAGTACATTTCCACAACTCAGTAGGTGAACAAACTAGTGAATTGCAAACACTTTCCAAAATCTCATTTCTTCTCTCCGTGGTGAGGCACTTGCTGCAGTGAATCTCAGTTTTCTTTCTAACTGGTGGCAACCCCCGTGCCCCAGCCTCCCGCCTGCTGGGGCTGTAGGCATGCACCACTGTGCCCAACCAGAGTCTTGCTTGTGGTGCGTGTTTTTCAAAGGCAACTCCCAAATATATTCATATATAATTCTTTGCTAAATGATTTTTTTTATTCTAAAAATTCAGTGATACCTTTATTGTCTGAAAGGGATGGGTACTTGTTTTTCTTGTCAAGCAATGAAACATGCCTGTTTCTCTGCCATATTGAATTTCAGTGGCATTGCTCAAATATTTGAGCTCTGGTATTTTTTCTTTTAAATTAACTGAACAGCCTTTTCTGAAGACAAAGGGTCCATGCCTGTAACTTCAAGGTTAGGCCGGGGTAGAGCTGCAAGGGCGGTCGCGGGAGGCCTTTGTTTCTTCCCTGGCTGCTTGCAGGAGGCTGAAGCAGTCCTTGCTGTTAGGACTCTGGAAAGCTGGAGTCCACTTGGCGTTGCATGTTGCCTTGGCCTGGGAGAAGCGCTGACCTTTCTGAGCTGGTAGCTGTCACTCTGGGTCTGTTCTAGACGTTGTTGCTTTGAAATGAATGGCTGTGAAGCCAGTGTGGTTGTGCACCCTTTTAATTCCAGCACTGGGGAGTCTGAAGCAGGGGAACTGCTGCAGATTCGAGACCAGCTAGGGTTGCATAGGTAAAGGCCAGCCGAACTACTAGTGAGACGCTGTCTCAAAATAACTAAATAAATAAGTAAATAAGAATGACTGTTGAATTAAGGCTTGATTCTTTACAAGGAGTATTGCATTAGATTGGACTATAAGATCATTAAGCATCACCCTGGTTAGGCATTCCCCTATACTTCTTTTTCTTTCTGTTGAGAATACTTACACTGCCCTAGTCTCACAGTAGTTTTTCAGAGTGCAAAAGAAACCTTTTAACTGTAGTCATCATATTAAAATTTTGATCCATTTGAACAATCCTTTTAACTCCTTGCATTTCACTTTAAATTTTTTTTCTTTTTTGCAGAGTTGGTCTTCTTTTCACTACTCTTTTACTTTGTCCTTTAGTCACTGCGTACAAGTACTGAACGCTTCAATCAGTAGTGTTGGTAAGCTTTCCTGTTGCTTGGACAGAACATACGGCAGCACAACTGAAGGAGAGAATGAGTGGTTTAAGTATCTCCAGGTTTCAGGTCTTAGTCACACAGAAACGTCTTGGTATAGGGGGTGGTGGAGCAGAGTTGCTCACCTCACGGCAGTGGGAGGCCGCGGGAATGACAGAGCTGGGCCCCGGTCCCCAAGGCCATGGCCCACGCCCACCCAGACGCTCTAGAGTGTGCTCTCCTGCTTGAGAAGTGTGCTGTACTGTCGGCAAAGGGTGCTGAGTTCCGGGATGTTGGCAGTCATGGGTTACTGATGTACTTGAAGTAAGAAGTACTGTAACGTATTTGTGTTTTCTACTTTAGCTGTGTTTTAAATTTTCCATCTTTTTCTGCCTTCTCACCTTTTTACTCCATGACTAGGTGTGCTTGTTTCCTAAAATTGTCCTAGTGATTTCCCAATGTTAGAAAAACTCAATTGCAGTGAATATAAATCAAGTTTAATCTAAAGGTGTCCTGTTTTAGGGGCCTTTGTGGGACTCTAGAGACTGGTCCCACCTCCTCATCCTGTCGCATATACTTGCTGTCATTTTCCTCTCAGGAACTATAACCATCTGGTACATTGTTTCTTTCCGTTCACTTTTCCAAGGATGAACCATTTCCCCCTATTTCTGTATATTTGTGGTGGTATGTAATTCTTAAGATGATATTTGGGTGGTCTCCTCAGGTGTCTTTGAAAATGAGAATCTCTTTTCTTCCAGTGTTGAGCTGCAAAGATGAGAGAGTTGAAATTGAGGTTTTTAGTTGGCCTACAAATCTCCCAGTTGGTTGGACTTTTAGAAATACTTTTTTTGGTTTGTTTTTTTCGAGACAGAACATGTGATAAAACAAGTTTTAAAATGCCTCTCTCACTCTACTGTCAGAAGCAGCAGTTTTTGTCTCACCTGGTAGGGTTTCTGGAGTTAAAACTCAGAAAGTTGTAGTGCCATTAAAATGGGGCTTCCTGGAGAATTTATATCTCAAAATTTTCTCCTTTAACTCTTCAGCAATTCATCAGAAACACTTTAGGCTTTCCTGCCTGCAGGTTTCTGTTAATAGTAAGCTGTGCTGCTCTATGTCTGCCTGCCTTTTTGTTTCTCCAGTTTGTTGTAAATGTATTGCATCTTACCCTTAGTTATCTGAGGTCAGAAGAGTTTTTGCATTATAACTTTTTTTTTTTTGCTTCCTTCTAAGGGGAGAGCACTGCCCCTCTGTGTTCTCCCATGCTCCACAGAAAAGTAGAAATGGCTATTTTTGATGTTGGGGGACAGTGTTTTACCCTCAATATTCCTTTCCCTTTCTGACACATCAGGAGAAGGTGTGCAGAACCCTGGAAGGAGAACGAGATCATCTAGACTTCTGTCTGAGGGCTGTACCTTTCTTTTCACCTGGATACACTTGGTTCGTACTCAGGAGGCCTGCCCCGTTCTCTGAGCCTCAGCTAGAGAAGCCGTAGTTCTGTGAGTGTAATTCTGCGAGTGTGCTCTCGGCTCTTGGTCCCTACCGTCCTCAGCGTGTGTGGCCACTGGCCAGCTCCTGTGCCAGCTTTGCAGGCTCCAGCTCACTGACTTGCCCTCCCCGGAGGCCGCACGTGCGCTGTCGTCTGCTCGCTGGATGTCTGAGGGTCTCAACCTGTGACTTGTATTGCACCGTTTATCACTCACTGCCTGGTCCCTGAGTTACTACTCGCACTGCCAAATTGCAAGGACACCATATACAATACTGACATTAGTATGTTCTTTCCTAGCGTAACCTTTAAATTATGATGGTTTATTTTCAAAAAAATAAATATAAAGTTTCTGATCAAATTTTTAAATTACTGTAAATATTTTTGGCACCTTCATCAAGGTACATAATAGGACACTGGTGCCTAGCCTGGGTCACGCATGTCCTACCACATAGTAGGCCACATCTTGATTCCTTGGCTACTATTCTTGTGTTCACTACACATGATATTTCACTTACCAGTACCTGTAGTCACATCCCAGCTGCCAGTAAATTAATGTTAAGGGGAGTGGAAAGAAACCTTTTCTCTTGAGTATGTTTTATACCAGCTACTATCTGATGAGACCAGCTTGTACCCTCCTCCATCCCAGTGGACACTGGGTGCCAGCTTTTTCAAGCTTTTTAGTGTTGCTAAGAACAGTGCTTCTGTCCCAGTTAAAACTGCATAGTGCATTTTCTGGCCATTAAAGAAGAATGATTGATGTGTATGTTATAGTAAAGTTCAAAGTACAGGAATTGACAGTGAACCACGTCAATTTCACTCCAAGCGTGACTGTTTGCTTGCCTTCTTTGGTCCTCAACACTTTCAATTATGTATCTGGGTATTTCTTCCGTGAAGGCCCTGGATATTGTTTGATAATGGTGTTTTGTCTTGAGTTAGATTTATTTTTGTAATCATTTAACCATGATTTTATTTGTTCTATTCCATGTACTAGTCCTTTTTTATTGGATGTATTGCAGATATTTTTCTTCAACTTTTGTTTTTCTACCTCCTTAGTGTTCATAGATTTAAATTTCTTATGGCTTATCCCTTGTGCGAAGAAAAGGTGGCTTCTTGAAGTATTTAGATTTTATCTTTCCTGCTTTAGTATTACGTGATTATCATCAGTGCGCAGTAGGGTCTACAAAGCATGTTCCAAGTCAGTTCCTGTTTGTCCATGCCTCACATGTGAAGAGGTTACAATTTCTAGCAGTGTCACATATTCTAGCAGTGTCTGCTATATTGTGAATCTGTTCTGTGTTTACACGAGCATCAATGAAGATTCTTGTCTTTTCCTGTGATCTTTGTGAGCCACTCTGTTAACAGGGTAAGATTCGGGGTTAGAGATGTAGCTCAGGGGCAGGACACTTGCCTCATAGGCACATGGCCTTGAGTTTAAGCCCAGAATTACAGAGGGAAACATAAGTAGTGTGTGTCTTGAAAAGTGTAGTCCTAAATTTCATATTAAAGCAGTATGACTCTTATTTTTCCCAAGATTTTAATCATCTTTCAATTTTATTGTACCTAATAATTTTGGTAAAGTGTTTATTTAGTAACAAAAGGTATAAAGTTGTAGGTCTTTGTTAGAGCTGACACCTTGGTAACACCGACTCTTCCTCACCATGTTCCATCTTTCCTCTTGTGTTGTCATCCTTTGACATTCTCCAATAAAAACTGTGAGGTTTTCTCATTAGCATAATAAATTACCCTTCATGAGTCATATTTAATTTTAAGATTATTCTATAAAAACACAGGTACAGGAATCTAAATGTCTCAGGGCAGTCACTTGATTACCTAAGTAGCCAGAAATGGCAAGAAGTTATACATAGTATCTCACACCACTGCCCAGTCCAGTCTTACCCAGAGTGTAGTTAACGAGCCTATTTACTCCCTGTGATGAATTTATCAGAAAATCGCAAGTATGCACAGGGATAAAGGAAGTTAAACAAGTAGCATATTATCATACTATGGGAACCTCAGTCCCTTTTACAGTAAGTTGAGTGAGGTTCATAGATCACAGCAATGATCAGACTTTAACAACAAAAAATCAGACTTCGTTTTCAGCACTTTCTAATTTTAGCAGTCTCTGGACTAGCATTCTTCAGTGCAGTAAGTAGTAGAACTTTGTTAGAAGGAGTGCTATAGGCCCTGTGTAAAAACAAGGATGACCCAGCAGTTGGATGGGTGCTTGCCTTATGTTTCTCTTCTAAGTAGTTCTGACCTAGCCACAGAGGCTCTTTGAGAGAGGATATGCCTGTAGATGGAAAGTGTGGCAAACAAGAGTGGAGTATGTGGGTAAAATGGCGCCATGCGGACCTGTGATGAAGAGACTGTACTTGTCCAGTGTTGTGAGTCTCACTCTTTCTCTTTCAATATCTGTGGGATGATTTAGGAGTCAGTGACCTTCGAAGATGTGGCTGTGAACTTCACCCTGGAAGAATGGGCTTTACTGGATCCTTCACAGAAGAGGCTCTACAGAGATGTGATACAGGAAACCTTCTGGAACCTGGCTGCTATAGGTACGGTGACTTCTCTCCTTTACTTAGCCAGGGAGCAAGTGTTTCCTGCTGATGAGTGCTGTTCCTGTGAATCCAAATGTAAGACGGGAACGTACTGTGATAGTGGTAAACCATCAGCCTAGCTAGAATATTTTTTCTATGATGCTGAAGTTTCGAAGATTATTCATAAATATTCAAAATTATTTTCCTGGCTCTACTTTCAGGAAAAAATTGGGAGGACCAGAACATTGAAGATGAATATGAAAATTCCAGGAAAAATCTAAGGTAATTTACACCCACAAGAGAGTTCAGAATCCCTCAAGAACCATGGAGTGACTGGAAATATTGAAAACAAGCAGGTGATACTAATCAGGCCAGATTCAAATTCTTGGAATCTCAAAAACATTTCTCTAACAGTGCTTACAGGTTTTCATCCATAATTGGAAAATCCCAAACTGAAAACATGCCTTCAGGTGGGAAACATCTGAGTGCCCTGTGTAACACTTTCTGGTGGTTTGGTATTCACAGACATTGTTTCCATGCTCAGAATTCTTCAAAACTTTGCCTGAAATTACCTTCGTAGCTTGGGTATAAGATGTGTATGAACAAAGTACACTTTGAGTTAGACTCGTGTGAAGACAGCTCATTATATATGCACAGATATGTCAGTAATCGAAAATGGTTTGGATCCCAAGCCTTTTACATGAAGAATAGTCCAGTGCATATAAACGTGATATAGGCACTGAGACTTTGCAAAATAGTTTACTTTGGAAATCGTATAAGGCCCCGTATGATTGGTGGCAAATCTGTGGCTCGCTTACTGCAGCAGCCCGCTGGTCCCCCTGAAACCCCTAAAGGTTTGCCATCGCTGCCCGTATGACTAACTTGTTGCTCACAGTCGCCTTTGAGCCATCTTGCAGGCCACTCACTCCGTTCATTTTCAGAAGTTCTCGTCAGTGTAAACCCAACATTTCTCCTGGTAAATCATTAATAAACACACTCTTGGTAATGTGCTTCTCATTTTTTACAGAAGTCAAGTGGTAGAGAGTTTCTGTGAATATAAAGAAAGTAGTCAGTGTGGGGAAATCTTCAGCCCGCTTCCAGATCCTGTTGTGAACGTGAAGACATTTCCTGGAGTACAGCCGGGCGAAACCCATGATTGTGGAAATGACCTCACTGTCCCTTCATTCCTAAATTTGTCCCTCAGGGAGGACACTGAGCAGGAACCATATGTGCATGAGGAGTATGGAGAGATGTTGGATAAATGTGAGGAACATGGGAACGCCTTCTGTTTTCCCCAGTGGTTTCATATGTATGAAGGAACTCCAGCTGGAGAGAGACCCTATGAAAGTGAACCATGTGATAACTTTGGGCGGCTCAGTACTCTTCAAAACCATGAAAAGATCCTCTTTGAAGAGAAACAGCATGAATATGAGCAATGTGGGACACTCTTCAGGACTCACAGTTACGTAAGTAAGCAGTGTAGGAACACCTTCACCAGTCTTGGGCGCAAGCAGAGACCCACGATAGCCCACCCTGGAGATAGAGCCTATAAGTTTCAGGTGCCTGACAAGGCCTTTGACGGTTCTGGGTCGTTTCTCATATACGAAAGAAATCACACTAGAGAGAAACACTATGAATGTAACCAATGTGGGAAAACTTTCACTTTTTCTAGTTCTTTTCGAAGACATGTACGAACTCACAGTGGAGAGAAACCCTACATATGTAAGCTATGTGACAAGGCCTTCAGTTGTTCCAGGTCTCTTCAAAGACACGAAGAAGCTCACAATGGAAAGAAACGTTACGTTTGTAAGCAATGTGGGAAAACCTTTAGTTCTACTAGTTACATTCGAATACATGAAAAATCTCACACTGGAGAAAAACCTTATGTATGTAAGCAGTGTGGGAAACCCTACCACATTCCCAGATCTCTCAGAAAACATGAAATAACTCATACTGGAGAGAAGCCCTTTGTATGTGGGCAGTGTGGGAAAGCCTTCCATTGGTCCAATTACCTTCGAGTGCATGAAAGAGTTCACACTGGAGAGAAACCCTATATATGCAAGTATTGTGGGAAAGCTTTTAGTTCTTCCAGTTATATTAAAATACATGAAAGAACTCACACTGGGGAGAAACCTTATGTATGTAAGCAATGTGGGAAATCCTACTGTGATTCCCGTTCCCTCAGAAGACATGAAAGAAGTCACGCTAGAAAGAAATCTTGCATACGAAAAGTAGGAAGGCCTCCAATCAATACAGTTCCCTACACAAATGTGAAAGAACTGCCAGTAGAGGGTAATCTTAAATACAGAAAGGGAGATGGGCTCATTAACATGGTATCTTTCTAGGGACATGGGGATGCACAGCAGAGAGAGCCGTAAGTTCTGTAGTGTGTTGGAATGCGACTGGTCCTTTCGTTGCACGCTTACACAAAACTACAGAGTGTGGCAGAGATTACTTGAGTAGAAGAGCTGTGCAGAAGTCTTCAGGTGGCCCGCATGTAAAAAAGAACCCTGGGTCAAAATGCTGAGCATGAGAAGCCCATGAAATTTTCCAGTTGTAAAAAATAGTTTCAGAGTCTTGTGAAGAGTGCTCTCATATAGGGTGGAATTTTGTAAACAAGAGTAATATAATAAGGTCGATACAAATCAATTTGTGTACAATATTCCAAAAACTATAGCTCATGTTTGAAATGTATTAAAAGTTATATCGGTATTATTTATCAGTGGCTCATTCTTAAGGTAGGTCTGTGGGCTGTGTATTTATACGTTTTAATATTATTTTCTGAGCTAGGATCTTGCTGTGTTTCTCAGGCTAGCCTCAAATGGTAATCCACCTGCCTCAGCCTCCGTAAGTAGCTGAAATGACAGATGTGCTCCACTGTGCCCTTTTTCTAAATGTAATTATTCTCAGAAATAAACATTGAGGTGACGTACAAGAAGTTTTGTTTAAGCAATACATATAACTTTAATGGGTAGTGTTCTTAGGCTTAAGTTTTATGTCTTTTTTGAATAATTTTACAGTTAATGCGCGTTGAAACATGAATTTTTGGCTTTTTCCTCCTGGCCTGACGTGTCTGATTCTGAACTCTGAGAGTATGTGTGTGTTTGCGCGCGTGCGCGCGCGCGTGTGTGTGTGTGTGTGTGTGTGTGTGTGTGTGTGCATGTATGTACCCCAACTTTGTATTTTATGAATAAATTGTCTTTCTAGGTGATTTTTTTCACATTTTGCTTTTGATGTATATTTTTTTCAAGCAAGGTTTCTACATATTTTTTGGAGTTTATTTGTTTCAGACATCCTGTAGATTAACACTGTTAATGTGTTCACTTACTGAGGAGATATCTATAAATATCATTGTTATATTATCTTCGAGCAAGGTTATAAATTTATCATATTTTTCAATTGCTGTTGAAAAATGCCACTTGCTGATAACTATAGATGCTTCTCCATAGAACTTTCCATGTTTATGTTCTTATAACTTTTGTTATAATTTGATTGTAATCTTTTTGCTCATCATACCAAAAAGTACAGCATGCTGGTGTGACTGATGATTTGATGCCAGAGCACACCAGGGTTATGCTTTTTGTCTCTTGTGGTGTAAAGTCGTAGCATAATAAACCTGTCCGTACACCATGACTGCCTCTGTGGTTTTATCGGTGAGAGCAATCTCCCTCTTGGGTGGGACTTGCATTTATTTTAGAGGAGTTGATTGCCATTCGGTTCAGGAAGGCGTATTCCACACACTAGATTGTGAATGCAGTTCGCCTTTGGTGATTATCATTATTCTTACCTTTAAGACTGTAATAATGGAATGAAGGAAAAGCTGACTTACGGGAGTACTCTTCATATCACTGAGCAGAGAGACTTGAAAATTCTCTTTTGTGTGTTCTGTCAAACTTAAATATGTAGAATTTCTTACTGTTTTTTCTTTATATAACTGAGGAACATTGGTCTTCAGGGTAAGTGACATGTCTTCATGAGACTTGATTGTGTTGTGAATGTGAAGCCTGCTCCAGTTTTCCCTACCTGTTTTAGGGCTCTATGACTCTTCTATCTCAACTAGGAAGCATTTCCTAAAGTGTATTGAACTCCTAAAAGCACAGATGCTTTTCAATTTAGAATAGGGTTACATTTTCTATTTTTTTCTTTGGTACCGGAGATCGAACTCTGAATTTTTGTGCTTGTGTGGCAGGTGCCAGAACTGCTAAGCTAAATCCTTAACCCAGTGGGGTTACATTTTCATAAGCTTGTTGTAATACCACGACTTGTTCCCCCTGAAAACTGAGCCTAAAGAAGAGGATGGCTGTGAGTTCAAGGCCAACTTGGACTACAGAGTGAGACCCTTTCTCACTTCCCTCCAAAGAAACAAACTCCAACATGGCAGCTGACCATGTATTCACAGTGGGCTCTATTTCTCTGTTCTGCATGGAAAGTCAGTGTGTGAGGCAGGATGTCATCGGCCATTTTTCTAAATGTAATTTCTGAATGTAATTCACATATCTCTTCCCCAAAGCCCTGTGTCAGCACCTGCTTGGGTGTGGGGGTAGAGTAGGAGGTGCTACAGATGGTCCTGCCTGGTGGGATTGACCATCATGACTCTTCGTAGCGTACAGTGTATCCTCTTCATAATAACACATTTTAGGACATGGGATACATCATCTCAGGTTCTCACAGAAGACTTTGGAACTGGAGATTTCATAGTTCTTTGGGACCCAAGTCTGAATCCGGTTGACATCTTTAAGGATTTTCACTCACTCGTTACATGTGGTTGTTCGCTGTGTTGTTGTGCGGCGTGAAGGCCCGCCCTTTATGAGGAGGGTTACTGTCCGGTGAATGGCCCTCGCCTGCCATCACCCTTGCCCGCGAATAGAATGACATCTGAACAGATCCACAGCAGTTTCCCACTTGATGTGCCAAAGGAGGTATTGATGCTTTAAGGTCATTTATCTGGACAGTTACTGAAGTGAAGAACAGGTAGAATTTGTTTTGAGCGATACCCAGATACATCTGATCTCTCGGGGGAAATATTTCGCTATTTGTGTATGAAGTTAGCTGGGATGTTGTGCTTCAGTTGTCCACAAAGCCCCGGGTCTGCTGTTCCCTCCTCAGGCGTCCCTTCTGTGTGCTTAGACTTTATTCTGTTACAGAAGCAGGGGAGATACACTGAGTAACTGTAAAATTAAATTTGCTTTTCATCCTTTTCTTCACTTGAGTTGTGTTTCTTTTTTTTTTTTTTTGAGACAGGGTCTCGCTTCGTAGTTCAGGCTGGCCCTGAGCTCACTACGGAGCCCAGGCAAGCCTCGAACTCGGCCATCCTCCTGCCTCTGCCTCCCGAGTGCTGGGACGACAGGCGTGAGCCACCACGCCCGGCATGAGTTGTGTTTCTTTTATTCTGTTAATATTACATGACTGCAGAATCGTTAGTGACTCAAGTCGATCCTGCCTGTTTTATTGTCCCGAATGTTTTGTTCCTTCTTACAGAGAATGAAATGACCTGCAGGGAACGCAAATCTTTGAAAAATCACATAACTCGGAGTGACAGATTTTAGGGTTGGCTGCCGACTCGTCTGCGCGGGTCCTCAGCACAGTCACAGTTGTCAGTTGAGACGCAACACAAGTATTGTGTCTGCAGTTTTTCAAAGGTGGGACTGTTTATATTTTAGGAGTATTCCTGTCAGTATTAGGTGACATTAGGTATGACTGTGATACATGGTTTGGTAACAAAAGTACTTTTTTTATATGAAAACTACTTATCTTTACATATGCGTGTTTTACATTTGCAATTTCTCAAAGCAGGGTCAAAAATGACATTGTGAAATCCTGTTAATTAATTGAAGTTGAAAGGTGAACCTGACCGAAGGTTCCGTACGTCATTCATTCCTTGCTGTGAGACCAGGACCCGGTTCGCTTACCAGCCCACGCCGTTGTGTTGTGCAGCGCCCTGCTGTTGGGGACGTTCATGTGAGTTTCCCTTTTTCTTTATGTCCTGCTGTCTCCTCTAGTCCTACAGTTGTTTTGAATGTCTTACACAGTGTCGAGGTAAGGTGATGGGTGAAAAGTATTACCAAAAAGATATTTATAAAAATTGTAGAATTTTGTGACTGCCACAGTCGGATTTGAATTCAGCCTGGAGAATGTCTGTGAGAAACGAGTGGCTCAGATGCAGCCAGGACAGCGCCGGCACTTCTTCAACACTCAGATGGGAAAGAAGCGTGAATGATGGTGGCCATCGTGGGCCTGTCCCGGTGAGGAGCCTCACGCTGGGCAAAGCCTCTTCGGGAGAGAGGCGACCGTGGCTGCTGGTTTGCTGAGGACGGTCCCTGACGATGGTTACCTTGGCTGTGTAATGTCTCTCGCAGCCTCTGTCTTTTGAATATGTTTTTTGTATTTGTAGAAGAAGTGTGTGTGGATATCATTACGTGTAAGCTGTATTAGTTGAAATCAGCTTTAATTAAATGAATTTCATAGAAAAACTGAATAAAATCTACTTCTAGGAAAATCAAGGCTTACCCCTAAGTGGTCCCATGCAGAGTTGCGCTGTGTCCACCCCTCCCGGGTGAGTGAGCACAGTGTTCCGCGGGCTGTACATTCGCTGTCACAGCAGCATTGCTGAGGCAGACTTCGGGGCCGGGCTTGCCGAGCAGCTTTTTCTCTTCGCTTTTAAACCGCACTCGCGTGTCGCGTTGTGTCCCTGACACCCCTTTTAGTCTGCGTAAATCCGGGTCTGTCCCGGCGCCCTTTCGCCCCGGCTTTCTGAAGCCCCGTGTGTCGCGCCCTCCGAGTGTGTAACCCTGGCGCACACCGAGTACACGTAAAAGCGCTCCCTGTGGCTTCCCGGCCCGAGCTGTGGGTGGGGGCGCAGAGCCCCGCGGAGGAGCCCAGCCGGGCGGCCAGGGACCGGGGGACGCCACGCCCGGCCACGTCACCCGGGCGCCCCGGCTGAGCAGCCCCGCGTCCTGGCGGTGTGCCCAGCTGCTGGCCGTGCCAGTGCGCGCGTTGCCCGGTACTTAGAGCACGCCCAGGGTCTGGCCACCTTCTCAGAGCCGCACCGTGAGCACATCAGAGGTCGGGGCAACACCCAGGAGCTAAACCTTCAAAGGTGACCCGAGCGCGGGAGGGGCCCGGGATGCGATGACCATCCCGGGCTGCGAGAGACTGCGCTTACGCCGCCTTGTGAAGACACAGCAAGCTATCTCCCCTCTGCAGGCCCCAGGGCCGCCTTTGCCGGGACCCCGGGTAACAGCAGCCGGACTCTGGGCCTTCCGGCTGCAGAAGTGACGAGTGCCGGTCGCCGCGACTTGCTGCCCGCGGGGCACAGACGCTGGTGCAGCCTCCTGTCCCCACAGCCACCCTGGGCTGTCTCGGGGCGTCTTCGCGCGTCGGCCTCACTGAGGCGGCTCCAGACCCCTCGCCAAAGTCATGCGGACTGAAAGGTCCTTGAGTTCGTGCGTCCTTAACTACTGGACACCCTTAATCCTGGCACCGTGTGGATGGTGAACACAAGTATACACACAGACACATACATGTGTCATGCCAACATATTAAACATTTATTCACTAGGTTTAAAAAGTCAACTAGTTAAAGAAAAAAGTCAAACTGTTGGCAAGATCTTCCGTTTACAGTTCCAGGCAATAATTAAGCCTAAATTTGCGCATTGGAAGGTAGGATTTCTGGTTGTAGCTATGTGAGAAATGCACAGGAATCCCACCATAACCAAGTAACAAGGTCACTTGAGCCTCTTTCATTTTTTTTTTTTTTTTTTTTTTGAGACAGGGGCTCGCTTTGTAGTTCACGCTGGCCCTGAGCTCACTCTGGAGCCCAGGCGAGCCTCAGACTCACAGCAGTCCTCCTGCCTCTGCCTCCTGAGTGCTGGGATGACGGGTGAGCCAGCACGCCCAGGGTTGTGGTGTGTGGTGCTGGGGATTGAACTCGGAACCTTGCGCTTGGAAGGCAGACCCTGGAACCACTGAGCTAAATCCCCAGTGCCCATGTCCTTCTTCTGTCCTGTGTGCTACAGATATTTAATCACAGGGCGAGGCCCAGGCAGCAAGCGTGTCCCCACGACTGCCTCTGCGCCGCTGGCTCAGCCCCTGGCGGAGGACGGCCACTCCTGCACGCTCAGGCCCTTCTCTCCAGCAGGCAGCCACAACTATTTTTATTTTACAAAATACTCATCTTAAAGGAGATTGCTTGCCCGGTTCACCGGTTTGGATTTCCTGGAGCTTTTCTCCTGCCCTACAGATCACAGTCAGTTTGTAAAGCTCTTGCTCCAGGTTTTAAGACGTGTTCCATTACGTGCAAATGTAGACGCAGCTAGTCAGAAGTTTGTGTGCTTTGTCTTGGCTCTGTTGGTCAAGGCCTCAAGTGTGTGGGAAGAAGCCAGGTCAGGAGCGGCATTCTCTGCCGGAGCACAAAGGCCACGCGTAGTCACGTCCTGTTCTTGTAGGCGAGTGGGGGGGGGGTAAAAGGGTCAGTTTCTAACAAAAGTTGTGACAAATAATAGACGTGCCTCATTTAAAAACAAGTGGGTTTGTTCCTGTTAGAGGAACTGTTCTCCAAACAAGGAATTGTACATAGCACGTGTAGTACAATATTCAGAATAAAGACATGATAAAGTTGTAGATTCCAACTGGGTAACTGTTTTCATTTGCATCATTCTTACATGCAGCACTGTAATTGTAAAAAACCCCACAAAACTACAGTGCCATACCGTACAGTAAACACAAAGTTTAATACTGTCCTGTAGAAGAGGCCATTGTAAGACCGCATTGCTCCCCCGTCCCTGCATCAAAGGTTGGAATGTGGGTCATAAGTCCAAACAGCTGTCAGGTGGGCTGGGCATTTAGCCCAGGTGGTACCGCGCCAGCCTTGGCTGCACAAGGGCCCAAGTTCGATCCCCGGTACTGGGGCGGGAAAGAGCAGTTGTTAAAGCCTTAAATGAGGAATATCTTTTGAACAACCAATTTAGAATGAAGTGAGAATTGTTGAGCAAAGTGAGAAATTTAAACTGATAAACTCACCCAACAGGGGCTCCTGCTTGTGCTCATCTGAGCCTGAAAGGGTAAAACAGCTGTTGATAGTAATTTTGGCCACGGTATCCCAAAGGAACACTTCACTGCTACGTGATGGGTGGCAGGTTTCGGTGCCATCTAGAAGATGCATTTGAAGTAAACATGTTGCAGCCAGGGTTTTATAGCGAGAGGCACCTGAGCTGTCTTCACCGCAGGAAGGTAAGGCGGGAAAGTCTCCCTTTAAAACGCAACAGTGCAAGTAACTTGGTCAAGGAACTTGCCATCTGGAGACAAGACATCTTCTGGGCAGTATTAGTCTGGAGGTTCAAGACATTCCACCGACACTAGGCCTCCTCTTTCCTTGGGAGTTTTCGTAAACACAGGTGGGGTTTATGCCAGTCCCTTTACGCCTTCAATCGTGTTGAGGTTTCTTTACGAGCCAATCTGGAGCTCGAGGTTCTTCAACTGTTTCTGACAGTTGAGTTTAGTTTGCTATCTCAAGAGGCTAGAGACGCTGGAGCGTTTAGAAATCAGTTGTGTTTTTTGTTAGTGCCACACTAACACAAAAAACCAGCTTCCCCAAGTCACAACTAGCTAAAACTCTAGGAAGCTATGATAGAGCACAAGCACTTTATTCTTGAGCGGATCACAACTGAGATCACGGCTGAGAAAAGAAAGAAGACAGAATCGTGGGCTCGGGAGGACCTCGCCGTCCCTGCTGAGCAGGCCCCGAGTTTATTTTTCAGTGCTCTTTTGTAGTATTTCTAGCTAGCGTGCCCACGTGTGAATAATTAGTAAGGTAAAGAGTAGTAAAAAAAAAACAGTTAACACAACCTTAATTCACAGGTGCTGTAGAGATAGACTTGTCTACCAGGGGACATGTCATAATCTACAGAATGTGCCCTCCCTAGTCCTAAAACTTTTTCCCAGGCAATTAGCAGGTCCCTCATCTTACGCTGAAGTCCAGCTGTGACTCTCAAGGTTCAGGTGTTTGTTATTCTTTAAAACATCCCCCTATTATGTACTCAAAGAGAAGTGACCTCTCTTTGTCATTTAACCCCTAAAGCAGTATCTTTTACCATTAGTGCATGGTCAGAAAACCTAGCAAAGCGTATAAAGCAACTTGATCAGTAGGGAAAGAAGAGCAGATTCCTCACAGGAGGAGCAGTGGCGGGCGAGCCCGGGCCAGAGGCGTCTCCCTCCCGGGGCCGCCGACCCGGCCGGGGCCGCAGCTCAGACCGTGGCTCGGACGAGGCTGCAGTTCCCGGGGCTGGGCAGCGCCTGGCAGGGGCTGGGCAGCGCCTGGCAGCGCCTGGCAGCGCAGACCCCTCCCTGCCGGGCAGGGCGCCCCCGGGCGGATCCGCAGGCCTCTCCGTGACCGCCCCCAGGCCGCCTCCCGCGGGAAAGTCAGGCTGAGAGGTGGGTCTCATCACATCCCAGGTGGTCGTACGCACTGGAGGATTAGGGTCACTTTTAACAGCGTGGACAGGAGCCCTAGAGACGGACGACATTGTTTAGAAAATTCAACGTATGCTGCTTCCTGATTTAAAGACCTGACCAACCAGAGAGCGCAAATCGGGAGGAAGAGGCCGGTGCTCGCTTGTTTCGTGGCAGCAAAACTCTCCTGTTTCCAAGCCAAGTCTGATTTCCGACAGCCAGGATGTGACAGTGGGATTCGGATGGCTTCGAAAGCTGCAGTTCCAGACTGTGACGTGTGGGATACAGGAGTTTTAGGAGGATAACTTTGTGATTTGTGATTATTGAGAAAGACTTAAATGTGCAAAACATACACCAGCTGACTGCAAAAGATACTAAAAACCCATTTACAGCTTATGATCAACAAAAGATATCTTAAATCATGGTACAATTCGGCATTATCCATACCCGGCAAAGGAATTTATATAGAAAAATGGTTAACACCAAGAAGTTGGAACTTCAGTGCCACAGATGAGCTCAGAAGGTAAGCAGAAAATCGCAGAAGGTGTTGGACAAGTGGAAGGACCCTCACAAGGAAGGAAAGGGGAAGGAAGGAAGGAAGGAAATGAAAGAGCAATTCAATGTCACCGTATGTGAAGTTTCCCAAACCAGGAAGTTGCTCTTGCTGATGGGCCTGTGGGGCGTAAAGAGCCCTGCACGCTGCTGTCAGGACCTCAGGCGCGGCCCGAGACTCGCGTGTGTCCACGCTCTGCTTCTGTAACCCACTCCCGGGCACTACGGAGGTTCTCAGGCCCATCTGTGGGAAGCTACAGGACAATTTCCCCGCTGCATCTCTTTCAGTGACGAAGACGAACCAACTTTTCACCCGTCTGGGGAAGAGGTGTCCCCCAAACGGGATCCCCGCCGGAAGTCTGACGCACACGCAGCAAAGTCAGTGAACTACAGACTAGATCAAAAGCCAGGACCAGCTCCGGCCGCTGCCCTGCGTGGCCCCGGGGGCCGGGAACGGGAAGGAGCGGAGCAGCCGGCACGAGCCTCGCGGAGGTCGGGGCGCCCGGCGCCACGGGGTGCGCAGCGGGGTCCGCGGTGTCCGCCCGCCCAGGGCCGCAGCCCGCGCTGTCCTTCCCCGTCGGAGAAGGCCGTCCAGGCGCCGGCCGCCCGGGGCCAAGCTGCGAGCACAGCGGGTGCAGAGCACCGCCCGGCGGCTGTCGCGGGCACCCGGAGCGGCCCGGTGGCCGGCCCCGCAGCGAGCCAGCCTCCCGGCAGCCTCCCCGCCGCGGGGCTCCCTCGCCTCAGCCCCGCACCCCTGTCCTCGCCGGCCTGGCCGCTCCTCTGCAGGTCACCCGGAGCCCCGCTCGATGCTCCCGCGGGACGCGCGGGCAAGGCTCGGGCCGGAGGGGCGTCTCCACCCGGAGCTCCGCGCCCGCTGTTCTCGTGCCCTTCGCGGGGCCGAGCTGCGGGGCTGGCCTCGGAGTCGGGGAAAGCCGCAGGGGCCGGGGCCTCTCCGGCCCTCGGCGCCCCACGGAGGCTCCTCCGAGAGCGCCCAGCCCCGACCCCGCGGGGAGAGCCCTGCCCTGGGGCAGAGGGAAGATCCGACACCTCCAGACCCTTGAGGACCAAGCAGGGCCACCCGGACGAGGGCGTGGGGGCCGGAGGGGAAATCAAGTCAGGCTCGTCTCCCAAGCGCGTGCAGCCGGCAGGCCGCTCCGCTCAGGCCCCCGGAGGCGGCGGGGTCTCCGGGGCCGGCCCCCGGAGGCGGCGGGGTCTCCGGACCAGGCCCTGCGCTCGCGGCTTCGGTCAGCCGGGCAGCCCTGCCTCTCTTCCCAGCGTCTGTGCCCTGTGAGCTTGACAACAGGCAGTCTGACGTCAGCAGTGCACCTCTGTGTAATGTGCCAAAAAATAAACACAGTGGTTCTTCCTCATCTGACTGAGGTGGATGGAGAGGGGAAGGGGAATTAAAAAATCAAGACATATGAAGCATGTGTACTTGTCTCAGGTGAATGTCAACTTCATGTACTACAAACGCGTACTAATAAAAACGAGCTACAAGGAAACTTTGCCCTATGATAAACATGGCCCCAGTCTTCCTCCCCCCTCCCCCAGCTCTGTGGGCACACAGGGCAAGGTATGTGACCGCAGTGCCCAGGTGACCTTGCCGCAGGGGGTGTGCTGGGGACAGCCGGGCTTTGGCCCGTGTGTTGACGGCATATGGCTGTGGCTGTCTCAGGCCTGGGCCCTCTGCCCGCAGCGCGCTCCGCTCACGGGGTTTCCAGGCTGGCCTCAGCCCCGGCTTGCTATGTCCTGTACAGGTGGGAGACACGGCAGCAGTCCCGGCCCCCAGTTCCTCCCGGTCTGGCCCTGGTAGGGCCAGGGAAACGCTCCACCCTTGGTGCAGAGTTCCTCCTGGGTCCTTAGACTGACCGAGGCAGTGTTTGAAATCTAAATGGGGGGAAAGGCTGATGTTTTAAAAGTTCTTTGTGTACTCTAAAATAGTAGTCCTTTGTCAGAGAAACAGCTGGTAATGTTTTTTCCCGTATAAAATGGAGTATTAGTCTGCCATACAAATGATTTTTTTTTGAGACAGGGTCTCGCTTTGTAGTTCAGGCTGGCCCTGAGCTCACTATGGAGCCCAGGCAAGCCTCGAACTCAGCGATCTTCCTGCCTCTGCCTCTGCCTCCCGAGTGCTGGGACGACAGGCGTGAGCCATCACACCCGGTTTAAATATATTTTTTTAAGGCAAAGTATCTTATTTTTGCAATTTTCAGGCTGAAAGAAACAGAGTCTTGCTCTTTCTTGTGATTCTTTCAGGCGCTTTTCTGTTGTCTTCTTCTTAAATACTTAGACTTTCCTTTCTGGAGTTTTTATTGGCGCTTTCTTTTGGGCCAAACTCACAATGTCTTGAGTCATTCTGCTGGGCTCTTTGCTCTTGATTGTCAACATAAATGTGGCTAAAAGTCAGCAGTAGCCGTGCCACAACCTCAATGTGTGACTGCCTGGAAATTTATTTTCCTAGTTTAGTTAGTCTGCTACCCTTAATCTCAGTCTCTGGGAAAATCTCTGAACATGAGCAAAATGCAGAAAAATTTCCGCCAAGGTATAACACACATTGTTTGGAGTCTAACAGCCAGTGCAGTCCTTCTGTCCCGCAGGAGCCTCCTGAGCCTGGTCTTTCGGGAAGGTTTATCAGCCTCGGGTCTTCTGAGCCCTGACCGGAGTCTCTCCTCAAGGGTAGCTGTGGTGGTCGACTGACTGTGTGATTTCAAGAAGTCTGACTAAGAGAAGCTCAACGAAATCTGCTCAGCAATTCCCCATCCAAAGTGATGGAGGACTCACCTGAGGTAGTTTGTCAGCTGGACGGTGTAAAGGGGAACCGACGAAGGATGTATCTACTTCCTTTTCTTCAGAAAAACTCCAATCTTTGCCTTCGCCTCGGTCGCCAACTTCAGCCAAGACTGCGGACTCTTCGGCCTCCGCGTGGGCTCCTGCGGGGCGCTCAAGCGAGCTCCAGACCTTCGTTGAGATCTCTGAGTTTCCAGCGTGCAGACGGACCCTCTGTACTCTTCCTTTGACTTTCTGGGTGTCCACCGTGAGCCAGTTTTTAAAAATTCATCGTGTTGCAGCTATTTCTCCGACTGACCCAGCATCCTGTGGGGTACCACTCCCACTTTGCCGGCCGGCATCAGCACGCATTTCCTAGCCCTCCCCTTCCCCAGATCAGTGTTAAAGGCCCTTGAGCTGCAGAACCAGCCATGACTCCACTCTCAATATCAAATTCTGTCTTAGTTATTTTTTCTTTTTATCTAACACCCAAAGTTAAAGGGAGAAAGCATTATTTATTTCACAGTTTGTAGAGGTGTCAGACCACAGTCAGCTACCTCCAAGACATAGGGGCACATGGCAGAGGGATGTCACTGAGAAGAAACAGTTTATTGTACACAAAAGACAGAAAAATCAACAAAGGATAGACCTTGAGAGTGTATTTTTTCACCTTTGTATTTTTTTTTTTTTGAGACAGGGTCTCACTTTGTAGTTCAGGCTGGCTCTCAGCTCACTATGTAGCCCTGGCAAGCCTCGAACTCAGCAATCCGCCTGCCTCTGCCTCCCGAGTGCTGGGATTATAGGCGTGAGCCACCACGCCCGGCACTGTGGTATGTGGTGTTTATGGCTGGTGGGCATGAGTCTCCACGCCCAGCATTGTATGTGGTTACTGGGGATCAAACTCAGGACCTTGTGCTTGCGAGGCAGGCGCCGGAGCCACTGAGCTAACCCTCCGGCCCCTCACCTTTGTATTTTGAGTAGACTACTTAAACTGGACAGCACTCACATTGTTAATCCTAGTCCCCTCAAACCCAGCATTGCACTGTGAATCAATTCCAGTGTCACATTCTCTACATCCAGCCATTTCTAAAAAAAAAAGCCCCACCTATGACTCCAGCGGGCTTAAAAAAACTAAATAAAGCCATAACAAATGGAATTTCTATTTTTAATTTTTTGATTTCTATAGCACTGTCCTAGTTTATATTCCCAATAGCAATGGAGTTCCCCCCCCTGAAATCTCACCAGCATTTATTATTCCTTGATTATTTTTCGTGACAACTGTTGTTTCTGGAGCAAAGTGGAATCTCAGTGTTGCTTCATTTAGTGATTTTCTAATGGCCACAAATGTTGAACATTTTTTCATGTATTATTGGCCCTTTGTACTTCCTCTCAGAAATGTATGCACATTTTAGTTCCCCATTTTTTGAATGAGTCTTTCATCTGGGGCGTATTGTTTTGTTTTTAATTCTTTATACATTATAAATATTAGTCATCTGTCCTGGGATAGCTGACAAAAGTTTTCCTATTCTGTTTGTTATCTCTGCACATTGTTGGTGTTACCTTAGGTGTTTTAAAATTAGATATGATCCTATGTGCTGATTCCTGATATTATTTCTTGTGTAACTGGGGTCCTGTTCAGAAACTGCATACATATGCCTATATTCTGAAGATGTTTACTTTTACAGTCTTTTATATATCTTCCAGATAACAAATATTTTTGTTTTAAAATTCAGATCTTTGATCCATTTTAGTTTTCTTTAGTACCTGGTCAGAGATATGGATCTAGCATTAGTCAATCAGCTGCCTATGGAGAACCAGTCTCCTCAGCACCATTTATTAAAGAGGTTATTTTTCCTCTGGTGTATGTTTTCGGCCCCTTTGTCCATGGCCGGATAGCTGAGCGTTCAGCCTCTTCAAAAATGAGTTCTCGCCACCACTCCTAGCTTAAGTGAGATTTTAAAAGAACTGTCATGACATCATTTCCGTATGTAAATAACAACTGCATATTTTAAAACTGACATGGCTTTCTATAAGTGCAAATGTGTTCTTGGTGGGCGCTGTCCCTCCTTATGGACAATCCCTATCTTAAAATAACTGCAACTAAAACCTGGGTTCAGTCAGCAGCCCTGAAAAACAAACAAACCAAACCTAAAAACAAAAAACATAAGCATCACCCAGGAAGCTCCTGGAGGCCTCATTGAGAAATGGGTTGGCTCTCTCAACCGTCACTCAGACCTTGAGGGGCGGGCGTAGAGCCGCGGCCAATCGGGGCGCAGGGTGAGCACCGTCCAATCAGGCTTGCAGCGGGAGCGCAGGGGCGGGCCTTCGCGGTGGGGCCCTCGGCGGCCTGGCTGTGAGGAGCGGCGGCGTCTCTCGAGGGCCCGGGTCCCCGCCCCCCGGAGGACGCCGACGCCGACGCACACGCGACGCACGCGCTGACGCACACGTGACGCACGCGCCGGCGCCGGCGCCAACGGCGGAATGGTGAGCGGCGCCGGCGGCCGCGGCCTGAGGGAGGGCTCCCCGAGGGCCGCTGGGGCCCGGCTCGGCCCGGCTCGGCCCGGCTCGGCCCGGCTCGGCCCGGCTCGTGGCGCTCAGGTCTTCAGGCGGGAGCGGACCGGGCCGGCGCGCACCGGAGCTCTGCCGGGAGCCGAGACTCGCCCGGAGAGCCCAGGGGCGCCGCCCCGGGCGGGCTCGAGAAGGATGTGAGCGCGCGTGGAATGAGCTCCTGCCGCGGAAGACCGGCCTCACGGACGGGAGCGCCGCGGGGAAGCAGGAAACACGCAGCATTACCCGGGGACGGGAGTCCCGCTGCCTCGTAGCGACCGCGAATGTGGGTCGATGGGATAGTCTTGTCAGGTGCTAGAGATTTTAGACGAGCTTGAAGCTTTTACGGAGCTCTCCTGGCATTGCCCCCAGCTGCAGCACCCGAGGGTGGGCCGGACGGTGGCAGGCAGCTGCCTGTTCTGGGCGACACAGGGCCGGGTCACGCCCTGCTTTAACAGCAGGTCCCGTGCAGAGTGGCAGGCAGTTGGCTTCCAGCCTTAGTACCCACCGCGCTGGCCCCCGGGACGCTGCCGTGGAGAGGTGCGGGAATGATACCGCTGGTGCACCTGTGTCTCAGCCTGCGGCTGAAGAAGCCAAGTGCCAGGTGGCTAGGTCACCTCGGTGGTCACTGGGCACCGCCGAGTCTGGGTTTGGGCAGGTGGGAAAGAACTGTACTCTTAAGTTTCAGGCTTTCGTGACTGTAAAATGTTTTTTTTTTTTTTTTTCCCCCCAATGCGGGTAGAAAGGTAAGAAAAGGTTCCAACAAGGCATGACAGGAGTGGATTTCAGGGAGGAAAAGGTATCTATTAAAGAAAAGTCTAGTTTGTCTTCCCCTGGGTTAGTATTCTGTAGTAGTAGTATTAGTTAGTTCAAGAGAAATGCCAGGGCTTAGCTTTGGTGATAGTTGCTGTGTGAAGAGTGAACATTTCTTTTCCATTACAGTTGAAAACGAGTACATTTTCTCAAGAATGTGCAGGAGCTTAACTGATGAATTTCAGAGATTCACCAAAACATCAGTTCATCTTTTGAAGGTTTGTGACCATGGGCCTTATATCCATCCTGTCATTGTTGTTAAATCCTATGGAACAGGACTTGGCAAATCCTAGAAGGGATCACTTGTGCTTGCTGTTTATAGTAATTTTATTGTCCTAGAAATAATTAGTGAAATCGTATGTGTATTAGCTGAAAGAGTAGAATTTTGGCTTTTCCTATTGAGGTGTGAAATATACCTTACAAGGTTGTTCCCTCCTGTAAACATAAAAAATGAGTCTTAGTGTCTTGGTTGGACTGGACTCTAAGCACTGGGAACGCTTTTTAAAAGAAGAGATCGAGTGACCCAGTGACTGCAAGATTATGCCAGTCTTGCACCTCCTCAGGGGCATCTCGGAGTCCTGTGTGTTCTGACATCCCCTAAGGCAGGTTATCAGTGCAGGTTTCAATTGCAGGTACAACTTAACCTTGAGGAAGAAGCCTGGGGAAGAGAGGAAGAAGAAATGGCATTTTCTCAGGTCAGTGTGTTGCAGGTCGGAGTCTGTGTCAAATCTTCCACCCAGAAATACATTTTATTTAGAAAAATTAAAAAGAAGGGTTTCCATATTAAATATGATGGTTTACCCAGGAAACGCTTCTTTTTAATTTTTCTTTGAAAGCAAGAAGTTGTACTTTGGTTTACTGGAGATACTGGTTTCATTACTCCATGTTTAGAAACAGGCCTTAGTTCTTTAGGTTGTAATTGTATCCCACCCAAACACATGCTTATTCTTGCATTTGAGTCATTCACATTTCAAAGTGTGTTAAATTTCTAAATAATGGCTCAACATATGATAAAGGAAAAAGAACTGAGTACAATACTGTCTCAAATGTTCCTTTCATTTTTGCTTGTATCGTTAAGAATCCAAAAGTATAAAATCTATTGATATAAACTTACAAGTCTTAAATGATTGAACAAATTTTTTTATTCTTTTTCTGAGACAGGGTCTCACTTTGTAGTTAAGGCTGGCCCTGAACACACTATGTAGCCCAGGCAAGCCTCGAACTCAGCAATCCTCCTGCCTCTGCCTCCCGAGTGCTGGGATTACAGGTGTGAGCCCCCACACTGAGCAATTCAACAAATTTCTTAGTTTCATCAAAATTAAAAGCATTGTTCCATTTTGTGATTAGTTTTTAACATGTACATAAAATAATAATTTTGTATTACTACTTTCTTAATGTCTCCATTACTTTTCTCAGTTATGAAATCTGCTATAAACATTCTTTTACTAATAACTTATTGTAGACTTTCATAGAAGTATTGGATCAGATAAATTTGTGAATAATTGGCTCAACCATTTACAGGATATTTTAAAAATATGGTCATAAAATAGAAGAAACTACTATTGTTCATAAATTATCTTTTGTCCATGTATTAGTATGAAAATAATTAGAATTTGATGTAATATGTACTTTCAAGAGATAGTTATACTTGTAGTTTTGTCATGTACAGGCAAGTTTTTTAAAGTTCAGCGAGATCATCTTAATTCTCCCATAGTACCCTCCCTCTTGGCTTTTCAAGTGTATTCCCACCGGCCATTGATACTGGCCCCACTGATGAGCTTGCTATGGAGTAGTCAGAAATACAAGCCTCATCCATAACTACTGAATCAGAACTTACATTTTAATGATATCTCTAAGTCATAGTTGTAACAAAAAATTTGAGAAGTACTTCTCTAACTCAGTATGAATTTTCCATCTGAGCAATATACATAACGGGTGACTTAAATATCACACTAAAAAATGTGTTCTCCTCCATTGAAGGCTTAATTTTTAACTTTATATTTGCAGAAGAATATAGTGTCTGCACTGGTTTTGGCGCTTTTATGGAGATAATATGTTAAAGAACATTGCTGTGTTTAAAAAGTACTTTATTGAATAACTGAAGTCATTGACCTGTGTCAGAACCAGATCTACTTCTTGTTTCATACTGGGTCAAATTAAGAACTGTCAGTAACCCCGAATCAATGTGGTAATTGTGTTTTTCAGGAACTGTTGACATTTAGAGATGTGGTTATTGATTTTTCTTTGGAAGAGTGGGAATGCCTGGACCCTGTTCAGCGAAGTTTGTATAGGGATGTGATGTTAGAGAACTACAGGAACATTTTCTCCCTGGGTAAGAATAAATTGCCTGTGGAGTTTCTAAATCACTAGAGACATTTAATTCCCTTCCTTTTTAAAACATCCCTTAGAAGATTTTGGTTTTCATGAAAGCATTTTAGATAGATAACCTATTTTCAAAGAAAAAGATGGGTATTTGTTAGTACAGATGAGAAAATTCTTGTGCCATTCATTCTTGTCTTTAGCTACTCCCTATCTGGAGGTATCATGTACCCTTCAGCTAGGTTAGTGGTAAGTTTTGAAGTTCAGTGTCACATAGTATTGCTGCCTGTATTTTAAAGATCATTCTTAGCTTTGACTTCATAGTACTTGAAAGTGGTTCTTAGTATCTGCAAATTTATAAGCTTTCTGAGTGGTTTAGTGGCTCTTTCTGAGAACAGCATTTTTAAGAAGAGTATTTTCTTAAAGCTTTCTCTGAGAAGAGAAACAGTTTTTTAGACTCCATCATGACTTACCTACTGGGCACAGTACACGGAGGGAAATGTAAGTAGTTTCTAAAAGAATCCCAGGTGTATCATGTTCCATTTCCAATAACCAGGTCTAGTGCCCTCTAAGCCGCACCTTATCACGTGTCTGGAGCAAAGCAGTGAGCCCTGGAATGTGGAGACACAAGGAACAGCAGCTGTTCATTCAGGTACGTAGGGATGAATGACACAGAACACACAGATTAAGAGATCTTAAGCATGAAGCCAACTAGTTGTACATATACATAAGACATGTTCTTTTTATTCTCCTTTGTTCGTTCTCCCTTCTTGATCCCTCCATCTCTAGATCCTCTTTCCATTTGCAAAAAGTCTATTCCCTATTTTCTATTATGTGTCCTCCATTTTATGCTTTAAATTATTTCTCTTTTGGTTTCTCATATAAGAGGAACCATGTAATATTTAAGCTTGTGTGCCTGATATATTTTATTTAACATTATAGGCCAAAGTGCATCAATTTTTCTGCACATGACTCAAAATTATTCTTCTGTGTTTGAGTAATACTGTGTTGTGTGTAAATAGCACATTTTCTCTATCCATTCATCTGTTGATGGGTATGTGGGCTACTTCTAAGATTTAGCTATTATGAGTTGTGCTGCTCTCAATATGGTCATGCAAGAATAACTGTATATGATATCTTTAGCTCTTTCTGGAGGATGCCTAAAGGAAGAATTGCTTGATGAAATGAGATTTCTATGTTTGCTTTTTTTTTGAGACAGGGTGTCGCTTTGTAGTTTAGGCTGGCTCTGAGCTCACTGTGTAGTCCAGGCAAGCCTCGAACTCAGCAATCCTCCTGTCTCTGCCTCCCGAGTGCTGGGATGACAGGTGTGAGCCACCACGCCCAGCACTGTGGTATGTGGTATTGATGGCTGGTGGGCGTGAGTCTGCTCGCCCAGCATTGTATGTGGTTACCAGGGATCAAACTCAGGACCTTGCGCTTGCGAGGCTGGCACCGGAACCACTGAGCTAATCCTCCGGCCCTCTATGTTTGCTTTTTTTGAGGATTTTTGTACTGGTGATATGTTCCCACTAGCAATGTAGAAGTTGTCCCCCCGCAACAGCATTTGTTATTTTTAAAAATTTTTTGACCATTCTTGTTTGACCATTGATTTCTTAACCATTCTTTTTTTTAATCAGATGACATCTGTTTTTAAATTTGCATTTTTCTAATGGGCAGAAATGTCTTTTCATGTGCTTATTGGCCATTTGTGCCACGTTTTCTAAGTATCTGTTTCAGTTGCCTGTTCTGTGATTGAATCTTTTAATTGAAGCGTTTTAGGTTTTTTTGAGATCTTTATATATTTGAAATATTAGTATTCTGCATGAGAAATTGCTGGAATTTTTTTTACATTCTGTAGTTTGTCTCTTTACTTTGTTGGTTATTTCCCTTGTTAATGTTTTTTCCAACTTGATATGTATATTTGTGATCATGTGGCATTGGGTTGATGTTTATCAAAACTTATATGTCCAGTAGTGATTATGAATTTATGTGCACTGGTTTCTGGTGTATATACAGTGATACCATGGGTCATATTATTATAATTATTATATTTGTTTTAGGATTTTGGGGAAGATGGCTACATTTGTGTTTGTGTGGGCAAGATGACTGTGATTATAGTTGTCACTTAATGGGGAGTTTGTGAACAGAAAGCAGATTTTGCTGAAAACTTTTGTTTGGAAACCAAACTACATTTAACAAAATACAAAATTAAAGTGTTTTTTGTTTTTGTTTTTGTTTTTTTTGAGACAGGGTCTCGCTTTGTAGTTCAGGCTGGCTCTGAGCTCACTATGTAGTCCAGGCAAGCCTGGAACTCAGCAATCCTCCTGTCTCTGCCTCCCGAGTGCTGGGATTACAGGCGTGAGCAACCATGCCTGGCACTGTGGTATGTGGTATTGACTGTTGGTGGGCGTGAGTTTCCACGCCCAGCATTGTATGTGGTTTCCAGGGATCGAACTCAGGACCTTGCGCTTGGGACGCAGGCGCCGGAACCACTGAGCTAATCCTCTGGGCCAAAATTAAAGTGTTTTTAATCCCGTTTTCTTGGAGTTTGAGTTTGAGGTTTCCCAGCTTGCTCCCTGTCTACGCCCTCAGTGCCAGACTTTGATCTATCAAGGATCCCTTTCTGTTTGCTGTCCCATATCTGGCTTTCTGCACTATCCCCACCTTGGCACCTGCTTTCCTCAGTGCCCAGATGGGGTCCTCTCTCGCTGCTGTGTCTTCTGCCACGCTGGGTCTGAAGCCCGGTTTAAAAGTGGATCAAACTGTTGGATACAAAACAAATGACTTTTCAGAAGTGAAGTGCATTTCTTCTTTTGTAACAGATGGACTTCTCCTATTTCAGGTTCATCAGGTTCTTAAGTCCTCTAGGGCTTTTCCTGCCCTCTAGGCGTGCCAGGATTTTTCAGTGGAAGAGAATGTGTTAGCCACCAAATCTGTACACATTTCATTTGCTGTAATATTATGATGGTGTCATTCAGAAGTTGTTCTAATGTCACTTACATACTTGCTTATTAAAGTAGTCTCATCAAAGCATTTTATGAATTATGAATGTCCTGTACAGTTTTCCTAGTATACACTGAATGTCAGTGTTTCTGAAGTCTCACTCTTCATAGGTATATAGTTATTGCTGAATAGTTTTATTATAATTTTTTGAAATAACACATCAGTGTATATTCAGGATTTCTGTCTGTCTGTCTGTCTCTTTCTCTCCCAAATTCAATTTTTGCTTTTTACTTTTTGTAGTAGGTTTTTTCAGATAGATTAGCTGGTTTTTTAGTTTTTACAATGTATGATTGGATGATGTTTGTCTTTACATAACAACCTTTATGTGATATGACAGTTTCTTTTTTAAACTTAGGTTGTATTTCATCTCATATAACGGTTTTGTATTAAAAAATATGTTTGTAGGGCCAGGGATTTAGCTCATGTGGTACCACACCTTCTCTCATAGACAACATTGGAAAAGTTGTAAATCTTTTAGCGTCATTCTTGTTATATAGTTTATTGCTTTAAGAGTTTAATCCAGGGCTGGAGATTTAGTTCAGTGGTTCTGGCACCTGCCTAGCAAGCGCAAGTCCCTGGTTCAGTCCCTGGTAACCATATACAACAATACTGGATGTGGTGACTCACACCCACCACCAATCAGCACCACATATCACAGTGATGGCATGGTGGCTCACGCCTGTAATGCCAGCACTGGGGAGGCAGAGGCAGGAGGATTGCTGAGTTCAAGGTTTGTTTGGGCTACATAGTGAGCTCAGGGTCAGCCTGAGCTACAAAGCGAGATCCTGTCTCAAAAAAAAAAAAACTTAATCCATTTGTATTTACAGAAATTACTGAAAAGGAAGAAGTTAATATTGCCCTTTGTTAATTGTTTCTGTATTTCTTACTTCTTATTAATCTTTATTTCCTTGATTGCTATACTGATGTGCTTTGATTTCCATCCTATTTCCTTGTTTTAATCCTGTAGGAATATTTATTGTGTCATCACCCTGTAATATTGTATAGGCACTTTAAATTATCAGTTACTTTCAATCAATTTTGTATCAAAGCTTTGTACATCTCTGAATGTTATGTGATTCATGCCATAACCACCTTCACATTGTATACCTACTAACTCACGTCTGTGATTATTTTTCTTACACTTTTGTCTTTCAAATTGCATAGGAAACTTAAATGTATCAGGCATTTTTGTTACAGTAGGGAAAAATTATATGAGTGTGCTGGAGTGTGTTCTGACTTGGTAGTTTTTTTTTTTTTTTTTTTTTTTTGAGACAGGGTTTCGCTTTGTAGTTCAGGCTGGCCCTGAGCTCACTATGTAGCCCAGGCAAGCCTTGAACTCAGCAATCCTCCTGTCTCTGCCTCCCGAGTGCTGGGATTACAGGCGTGAGCCACCACGCCCAGCTGAGTTGGTAGTTTTTATTAGCTCAGATCTCTTCCTAATGTTTTTCTGTATTTCATTTTCTCTTGAAAAGTCAATTGATAATCATACAGATCACCTTTGTGGATAACACCTTTTAAATTTCTATTCTCAAGATTATTTTTCTGGGACTTTTGATAGTCTGGTTTTATTTCTTTTTCTTTGTACTTTTGTGTAACTGTTTCTTTTTCTTTTTTTTGAGACACGGTCTTGCTTTGTAGTTCACGGTGGCCCTGAGCTCATTATGTAACCCTGGCAAGCCTTGAACTCAGCAATTTTCCTGCCTCTGCCTCCCAAGTGCTAGGATTACAGGTGTGAGCCACCATGCCAGCATTGTAGTATGTGGTACTGATTGGTGGTGGGCATGAGTTACCACACCCAGTATTGTTGTATGTAGTTACTGGGATTGAACTCTGGAGTTTGTGCTTGCTAGGCAGGCACTGGAACCAATGAGCTAAATCTCTGTCCCTTTGTGAAACTATTTTGATTTGGAATTTTGTGATCAAAATATTTAATGCTTTTGTGAGTTTTTATTGTTCTTAGTACATATTTACATTCATAATGATTACATTCCTTGTATGGAAGAGGTACATGTACATAACACATCTTAATTCTTTTTTCATCCCCTTACCCTCTCCTCTGCTCCCCTCCATCTCTGGATCCCCTTTCCGTTTGAAAAATACTTCGATTTTAATGTGTTTTGTTTTGAGTCTGTTTGTAGTCATCCTAGGGATAATTGAATTTCTTGAATTTTGATGTATTTTTTCTCAACTTTTTATCTTTTTTTAGTTTTTTGAGACAGGGTCTTACTTTGTAATTCAAGCTGTTCCTGAATTTACTGTGTTTCTCAGGCTGACCTTGAACTCAAAGTAATCCTTTTACCTCTGCCTCCTGAGTTCTGGGATTACAGGAGTGAGCTACCACACCTGACCTACTCAATTATTTTTGAAGGTTTCTTAGGCATTGTTTCTAATGAATTCTTCAGCCACAACTTTTCTGTTTATCTTTATTGTTTTTGTCTTTGTTAATGTTCTCATTTTCCTGATTAATTTATCTATATTATTTCATTAGGGACCTTCATTGATTTGTTTTTTTGAATTCTTTGGATAACTCAAATCTTTTGCTCTGTCAGGATCTAGTATTTTATTTTGTAAATTTAATTGGGCCATATTTCTGTCATTCTTTGTTGTATTGTGCTGTTGCTGAGGTTTGTTCATTTTACAATGATCTTGCTGTAGATTAGTGCATTTATTATGGAAAACATATAAAAGCTGTTCAAAATATTATAAATAGGGTTAGAGTGTAATTCAGTTTTAGAACACTTGCATAGGATACATAAGGCTCTGGTTTTAATCTCAGGCACCACAGAAAGCAAGAAATAGCATAGTCATAGACCCAGCAGTTTAACTGTGGGATCTGTAGTCATTGGTAATTACATCCATATTTTAAAGAAATATTTGTGTACTGACATGTTTGGTGTGTTATCATTCACCATAGGCAAAATACAGAAACAGTCTAACCCCTCAATACTTGATGATTAAAAAACATGTGGTATAACTGTCTTGTCATTTGATTCAATATGGGCAAATTTGTAGGAGTTTAAAATAAATGAAATAAGCTGTGCAGTCACTTTGTCATCTCACTAACATATGGAATCTACAACAGTTGATGTTGATACTGAAAGCATAAAGTAGTAGTTCCCAGGGTATGTGGTTGCTAGGTTTTGGGATGGGATCATATTGATCAAAAGCAACAAAATTTAATTAACTAGGCCTACAAAATTCAAGAAACACACTGTAGCATCCAGAGGATATGGTGACTTATGCCCACCAGCAATCAGTACCACATACCATAGTGCTGGTGTGGTGGCTCATGCATGTAATCCCAGCACTTGGGAGGGAGAGGCAGGAGGATTGCTAAGTTCCAGGCCTGCCTGGGCTACATAGTGAGCTCAGGGCCAGCCTGAATTGCAAAGCAAGACCGTCTCAAAAAAAGAAAAGGAAAAAGAAATACACTGTATATCATTGGGATTAGAGTTAAAATATTCTGTGTTCTTGAAAAATGCTGTTACAATAAATATACTGTTACAAGCACAAATGATAATTATGTGAAATAATACATGTATTAATTAGCTAAAGTAGACACCGAGTATAGTAGTCATACTACCATATGTTTGATATTGTATGTATTTAAAAACATCAGGTTTATGGGCAGTACATACAATTTAAATAAAGCTTAAAGACATAACAACAATAATCTGTTTCAGTCCTTGTGGCTTAACACCATTCAGGTAATATTAGTGACCAGCAGGTGAACTAAAAATATGTGGAGTATCACAAGCCTATTTTGTTGTGTGTCTTCTTTGCATTTGTTTGTATTTTAAATTAGGAAATGGTTTTCCTGCATTTCATCTTAAGAATTTATAATCTCTCATACTCCAGTGGACTGCATGAAGGTACTATGGTAATCACTTTGGTAGTATAATAATCATTTTCCTTTGATCTCAGGTGTTATGAAGTCTCATTCAAAATACACTGAACACCACATAATCTGTTCTGGAAAGAAACTCCACAAGTGTAAAGAATGTGGCAAAGCTTTTAATAAGCGCTCAAACCTTAATAAACACCATCGAATTCATACTGGTGAGAAACCCTACAAGTGTAAAGAATGTGGCAGAGCTTTTAACATGTCTTACAACCTTACTCAACACCAGCGTATTCACACTGGAGAGAAACCCTACCACTGCAGTGAGTGTGGCAGAGCCTTTCGAATGTCCTCAAACCTTACTCGACATCAGAAAATTCACACTGGAGAGAAACGTTACCAATGTAAGGAGTGCGACAAGACCTTTGATGGACCCTGCAGTCTTACTCAACACCAGAGAGTTCATGCTGGTGAGAAACTCTACAAATGTGAAGTATGCGGTAAAGGCTTTGATCGAAGTTCCAGGCTTGCCCAACATCAGAGACTTCATAGTGATGAGAAACCTTACAAATGTGAACAGTGTGGCAAAGCCTTCAATCACTGCCTACGGTTTATTCATCACCTGAGAGTTCACACTGGTGAGAAAGCCTACACATGTGAAGAATGTGGCAAAACCTTTGACCGCATTTCCAGACTTATCCGTCACCTTAGATTTCGTACTGGTGAGAAGCCGCACAGGTGTAAAGAATGTGGCAAAGCCTATGATAAAAACTGCAGACTTACTCAGCACCAGAGAGTTCATAATATTGAGAAACCCTACAAATGTCAAGAATGTGGCAAAGCCTTCAATCAAAGGTCCAGGTTTACTCAACACCAAAGAGTTCATACTGGTGAGGGAATCTACAAATGTGAACAGTGTGGCAAAGCTTTTGGTCAGATCTCCAGGTTTGTTCAACACCAAAGAATTCACAGTGATGAAAAACCCTACAAATGTAAAGAATGTGGCAAATCCTTTGGCCGAAGCTCTAGACTTAGTCAACACCAGAAAATTCATAGTGGTGAGAAACCCTACAAATGTTCAGAATGTGGCAGAGGCTTCAATCAGAATTTAAGATTTATTCAACACCAGAGAGTTCATATTGGTGAGAACCCCTTTAAATGTGAAGAATGTGGTAAATCCTTTGATCGAAGCTCTAGACTAATGCATCATCAGAGAATTCACACTGAAGAAAACCTCACAAATGTAAAGATTGTGGCTCAGCCTTTAGTCAGTGCTCAGATCTTACTGAACGCTGCAGAATTCACAGTGGAGAGAACTCTACCAGTGTAATAACTGGAAAAGCTTTACTGAACACAGATAGTTCATGCTAGAAAGAAACCCTACAAATGTAACAAGGTAAAGCTTTTTCCATAATTCCAGTTTCAGACAACATCAAAGAATTCTTAATAGAGTACGTGGAAATCCCACCCATAGGAAGAATGTTGCAGAGACCATGACCAGATTTTACACCTTACTTAAAATCAGTTTGTACTGGAGTGAAATCATACAAGTGCAAATAAAACAAGGTATTTAGTTAATATTTAGTCTTTATTCAACATCAAAGAATTTATATTGGACAGAAACCTTTTACCTGCAGTGACTGAAGAGATATTTATCAAAAATACAAACCTCTGAAGAGTCTTAATATTTGTACTGGAATAACATGCAGATGGAGAGCAACAAGGCTTTATGCATACATAAGACCTTAATATAAAGGAATTACTGGAGAGAAATCACACATATGAAAATATGGCACACACTTGTTTTAAACTTGCTGGATAGTTGGTTGATGTAGCAGAAAAAAGTAACCCTTGCAGATGATAAATACTATAGATCACTCATCTCTGAAGGGAAATTGTTTTTTACAAATCCATGTTTACCAGCCTGTTTTTAAAATTGGATAAAGAACAATTCTCACTTAGATCATTGTATCAGGAGAATAGCACTTTCTAGTTTGAATTTTTTTTCCTCTCAGAAAATTAGCTTTTTAAATACTTCCTTGAGATTATGTGCAAACTTTACTCTTCTTTTTTGAGACAGGGTCTCACTTTGTAGTTAAGGCTGGCTCTGAGCTCACTATGTAGCCCAAACAAACCTTGAACTCAGCAATCCTCCTGTCTCTGCCTCCAGAGTGCTGGGATGACAGGCGTGCGCCACCACACCCGGCATTGTGGTATGTGGTATTGATTGCTGGTGGGCGTGAGTCACCACGCCCAGCATTGTATGTGGTTACCGGGGAGGGGATTGAACTCAGGACCTTGCGCTTGCGAGGCAGGCGCTGGAACCGCTGAGCTAACCCTCCGGCCCAAACTTTACTCATTGTTTTTATTTTTTATTTGTATTATTGAGACAGGGTCTTGCTATGTAATTCAGGCAGGCCTTGAATTCTTGATGATCCTCCTGTGTCAGCCTCCTCAGTGCTGGGATTACAGGCATATACCACCTTACTTGGCACTTTACTCTTTTAATAAATATAAACGTTTTTAGTGTGTAAAAATTGCAATATTCTGTAGATAGTAAAATATTTTATTGTGCTCAAAGTTGCAAATAACAGTATGATTGTGCTGTTGAGTAAACAGCATAATGACATCTCTGGTACTTCTTTTCAAAATAAACTACTTTGGGGAACAATATTTTCATTTCATATATATAATAGTTTTTGGTATTGAGAAATTATGATGGTTTCATATGTCACCGCGTATGGCCCACAAAGCATGTATGTATTTGGGTATTCATTTGTATTTAGATACACAAATGTCACCATTCAATGACTTTAGGCATAAGAAAATTATAGTGAGTATATGAATTTATGTATATATTGAGAAGAAATACTGAAAATCAAGATACATCAACAAAGTTCATAGTTTATTGGCAAACTAGAAGCTTCACATATTTTGGATAAACTCTTGTTTACACTGAATTCATTTCTCCAAAATACAATAGTTCCTGTTTTAAAATCTCCACATCAACTTTATCCTTTTTTTAAACTTGCCTGTTATTCATGCAAGACTTATGGCTTATTTCAACAAAGTTTATGAAGTATTATATATTTCTCCTGTGCTGGGACTTTAACAATGGTTTTATCATATTTAATAGAGTTGAGAAATTAATTTGAGCCAGGCATGGTGGCACATATCTGTAATACTGGCACTTGGGAGGCAGAGGCAGGAGTATTGCTGTTTGAGTCTAGCCTGGACTGTATAGTGAGTTCAGGGGTAGCCTGAAGTACACAGTGAGACTCTGTGTTAAAAAGCAAACAGAAAACAAAAACACTTAATTTGAAAGTTAATTCCACAGGGAGCATATTAAGATACTTTTTTTCGAATTGGTATATTTTATTACTTTCTCCTATATGGTACATATATGGTACATGAGAATGTTACATGATAATGAGAATGATTTTGGGGAAGTTGACACATATAATTAACATCTTAATTTTCTTCCCATTACCCACTCTCCCATTTTTTTCTTTGTCATCTTCAGAAGTCTATCTTTGGTTTTCTATTTTCTATTATTTATTAATTTATATATTTGATGGGTTTATACTATAAGAGAAATACATGATATTTACCTTTCCGAGTATGACTTGACTTCACTTTACATGATAATTTCTATTTTCATGCATTTTCTTACAGAGCATATGACTTCAATCTTTATGACTGAGTAAAATATATTCTCTCTATACATAAATATATATATTTTCATGACTTTTATTTATACTCTTGTGGTGAGCATCTTGGTGCTGTTTCCAGAGCTCAGGTTTGGTAAATCCCACTGGTGCCAATGTATGTACACTCACTGTGTGCCTGCTATGTTTAAGTCTGTTGGGGATATACCCAGGAGTGGTACTGATTGCTTAGCTGGTATCTCGTTTTAATAAGTCTTTTAATTTTCATAATGTCATTTCCATAGTGGATGTCCTAGTTTGCATTCCTGAGGATGCCTCATTTCCCTAGTCTCCACCAACAGTCATGGTTTTATTCTTTTTAATGTAGAAATTCTAACTTGGTGAGAAGTAATCCCATTGTGGGTGGAGGTTGAGGTTAAGGGTTAGAAATATAATTTAGGTTACTGGTTAGAGTTAGGGATTATGTTTATGGGTTAGGATTTGAGTCGAGATTAGGTATGGGGTTAGGGTCTGGCCCGTCAGAGTCAAGATCTGGTTTAAGATTTAGGGGTAGGGTTAATGTTAGGGTTATAGTTGAATCAGGTTCAGGATTCAGGTTTAAGTTTAGGGTTGGGAGTTAGTCTTAGGTTTAGAATTATAGGATTAGGGTTATGATTGGGGTTTGGGTTAGGGATTAGAGGTTATAGATTATGTCAGTTTGAAGGTAGAGTATAGGTGTTAGGGTATTTTTATATTTAGTGTTAAGGTCTTGGTCTTAATCCAGGTCTGATTTAGTGATTGTATTAGTTTTAGGGTTAGAAGAAGGCTCAAGGTCGATCTTACTCCATCTACGGTTTAGGATTAATATTGAGGCTTTTGTTAGGAACTAGGGTTAGAGTCAGGGCAAAGGTTGAGTTACTTTGTGTTAGGGAAGGGTTGAAAGGTTAGGTTTTAGCCTAAGTTTGTTAAGAATAGGTTTTTAAGTAGGGAATAGATAGGTCTTAGGTTTAGGGTCAGATGGTAGTGTTGGATATGAACAAGCGTTAGGTGTAGGGGTAGGCTAGAATTAGCATTGGAATAGAGTTAGGGCTAGCTGTTAGGGTACAGTAGGCTTATGGTTAAAGTTAGAATGTAGGATTTAGGATAAGTTTGGCTTAGGGTATAGGGTTAAGAATATCCTTCGGGACTATGTGCTTGGTATGGGGCCATACTACATGGGTACCACAAGCACTGGTTTTGAAGTTTCAGCAGTGGTGAAGGCAGCCTGCTCACTGGATCTTCCTGTTGGTGAGGCTCTGGGCAGTGCTCCAACTCCCACCTCCTGGAAACCTGCCCTGCACGTTGGGCAAAGGGTTAAGAAAACACTTGTTCCCCCTCCAATCTTGTCTACCTTCAGTTCCCATCACCAGGCAAGCAGTGTATCAGTGCCCCTCCATATTGCTCTATATATCCAAGTCCTAGTTGCTGTCCCACTGTCCCTGGGCAGGGATGAGGCTGCTGTGCCTTTTGGACTAGCGTACAGGGCCAGGTGGTGGTGCCTGACCTTTATCTATGGTGGAAATATGTGGTTTCAGTACTGCTGGAAAAGTGAGCACCAGTTCACAGTCTGCTGTGCCCAGAGATGAACACAAGATGTAAAGACTTCTAAAATGTTTGATAGATATTGTGAAACAGAAAACATTCAAAGGAAAAAGGGGGTAGAGGTAAGTAAAAAGGGAAAGCAAAAGTTTGATGGTAAGAAAGGAAGCAAAACGTAAAAAGGGGGTTGGAGGATTGTGTAGTGGGCAGGAGAATTGGAAAAAATGAGAATCGAGTTGTGTCATACAGGTACAAATTCTCAATGTCAAGTGTGATCATGATGTGTATATAGAATGTACCAATAAAATCGATTTAAAAGAATAATAATATGGCTGGGCATGGTGGCTTACACCTGTAATCTCAGCGCTCGGGAGGCAGAGATGTGAGGATTGCTGAGTTTGAGGCTTGCCTGGGCTACATAGCTCAGGGCCATCCTGAACTGCAAAGTGAGACCCTGTCTCAAAAGATAAGAAAAAATGGTATAGGAAGATGGGTTCATTTCTTTGTCCTCTATTTAATTGATCTAGGTATCTGTTTTATGTTTTTATATTTTAAAAATCTTCACTATTTGGGGATTCTTTTGTACTTAAAATCCTTTTTATTTGAATCTTTATTGTTACATTATATATACACATCACAATTATGCTCAACATTGAGAACTTATACCAGTATATGACATGACTTAATTCTCATTTTTCCCGTTCCCCTACCCACCCTACAACTCCCTGCCCCATATCACAAGTTTTGTATCCTTTTTTTACTACTGCATTTTTTTCTTTACCCTCATTACTTATCACTAAACCCCGTTTTCCTTTGAATATTTACAATTTCCTAATATCCATTCTAGAACTCATTTACATCTTCAGTTTCTTATACCAGGAAAAAGATATGGTATTTACACATCCGAGACCTATTTATTTCAGTTACAAGTATGTACTTATGATACACCCATTTGAATATAAATGACTCTAATTAATTAATTAACTAAATAATTTAGAGGCAGGGTCTTGCTTTGTAGTTCAGGCTGGCCCTGAGCTCACTATGTAGTCCCGGCAAGACTTGAACTCAGCAGTCCTCCTGTCTCTGCCTCCTGAGTGCTGGGATGACGGGCTTGAGCCACCACGCCTGGCACTGTGGTATGTGGTATTGATTGCTGGTGGGTGTGAGTCACCACGCCCAGCATTGTATGTGGTTACTGGTGAGCGAACTCAAGACCTTGTGCTTGGGAGGCAGGCACTGGAACCACTGAGCTAAATCTCCAGCCCCTCAAACTTATTTTATATGGCAGAGTAATACATTTTATTTTTAAAAACCCCACATCTTCTTTATCCAGTCTAGAGTTGAGGGGCATTTGAGTTGTTTCCAAGATTTTGCTATGACAAACTGAGCTACTATATACAGGGTTGCACATGTATTATGATGCTGTGATATGAATCTTGTAATTCTTTTGTGTATATCCCCAGCAGGGAAATAGCAGGGTCAAATGGTACCTCTAATCATAGTTTTTTTTTCCTTTTAGGAATCTCTACACTGATATCCATAGTGGTTGTACCAGTCTATATTCCCCTCAACAGTGGAAAAGGGTTCCTTTTTTTCCCACAGTCTCACGGGATGTGGCAGGCTAATTTCGAAATAGCAGTTATTCTTTCTGGAGTGAGGTGAAATCTCAGTGTTGTTTTCATCTGCATCACTTGAATGACCAGTGACGCTGAGCATTTCTTCATGTACTTAGCTGCCTTTACATCTTCCTCTGAAAAGGAGCTGCCCATTTTTGAAATGGGTCTTTAAATTTGGGGGGATTGATTTTCTTAAGCTCTTTGTATAGTCTAGATAATAGCAGTTGGTCAGAGGAACAGCTGCAAAAGATTTTTTTCCCCATATCGTTCATTATCTTTTCACTCTGCCAGTGGTTTCTTTTGCTGTGCAGAAGCTTTCTAATAAGATGAGATCACATTTGTTGGTTTCTTCTGCTGGTTCTTGTGCTATAGAGGTTTTGTTCATAAAGTCTTTCCCTAAGCTAATGTCTCCAACAGTACTACCTAACCTGTTTTGCAGCAGGTTTAATGTTTCTGTTTTAATATTTAGGTCTCTAGTCCACTGTGATTTTAGTTTAGTACATGGTGAAAGAGATAGATCTAGTTTTAGTCTTTGGCAGGTTGAAGCAGTTTTTCCAGCACCATTTGTTAAAGAGGCTGTCTTTCCTCTATTGAGATGTTTGGCTCTTTTGTCAAGGTGAGTTGGCTTAGTGTATCTGAAGTTTTTTCTGGGTCTTCTAATCTGTTCCACTGATCCTCATGTCTGCTTCTTTGCCAGTACCATGCCATTTTTTTAAAAAATCACAGTGGCTTTGTACTATAGTTTCAAATTGGGGATAGTGATACCCCCTGCATGTCCTTGTTTCCTAGAATTGCTTTTGCTATTTTAGGTCTTTTATGGTTCCAGATGAATATTTGAACTGTTTTCTCTATCTCTGTGAAATATGCTGTTGGGATTTCATTTGGGATTGCATTGAATCTGTATAGTAGTAGTTGGGAGTATAGTCATTTTGATGATGTTGGTTCTTCCTACCTATGAACAAGGGATGTTTTTCTATTTTTTGATATCCTCTTCAGTTTCCTTCTTCAGAGTGTTTTATTTTTTTAAATTATTTTTTGAGACAGGGTCTCACTTTGTAGTTCAGGCTGGCCCTGAGCTCACTATGTAGCCCAGGCAAGCCTCAAACTCAGCAATCCTCCTGTCTCTGCCTCCCGAGTGCTGGGATGACAGACGTGAGCCATCACACCCGGCCAGAGTGTTTTATTTTTCAGAGTAGAGGTCTTTCACCTCCTTCATTAGATTGATTTGTAGATATTTCTTTTTGGGGGATGCTATTGTGAAAAGAACTGACACCAATTTCTCAATAAGTCTGTTATTTGTGTATAAAAATGCTATTGATTTTTGAGCATTGACCTTGTATCTAGCTATGCTATTAAATTTGGCAATTAAGTCTAGCAGTTGTTTGGTGGAGTTTTTAGGATGTTTTGTGTACAGTATCATGTCATCAGCAAATGATGACTTGTCATTCTTTATGGCAGAACATTACTCCATTTTATAAAAGAACCATGTCTTCTTTTTCCAGTCTCCAGTTGATGGGCATCTGGGTTGTTTCCAAGATTGATCTATCACAAACTGAGCTGCTATGAACATGGGTATACATATGACTTTACAATATGATTCTTTTAATTCCTTTAGGTATATTCCTAGAAGAGAAATGGCAGGGTCAAATGGGACCTCTAATCCTAGTTTTCTGAGGAATCTCCACACTGATCTCCACAATGGTTATACAAGTGTACAATCCCACTAAGAGTGGAGGAGGGTTCTTTTCTCCCCAAAGCCTTATCAGCATTTATTGCTTGTTGATTTTGCAATAGCAGCCATTCTTTGTGGAGTGAGATGAAATCTCAGTGTTGTTTTCATCTGCATCTGTCGAATGACCAGTGATGTTGAACGTTTCTTCACATGCTTCTTGGCTGCTTTTACTTCTGCCTCTGAGAAGTGTCTGTTCATTTCAGATGCCCATTTTTGAATTGGGGCTTTAAAGTTGGGGGAACTGATATTTTTGAAGTTCTTTATATTTTCTAGATAGTAGCCCTTTGACAAACAGCTGGTAAAGATTTTTTCCTATGTTATTGGTTGTCTTTTAGTGGTGCCATTGGTTTCTTTTGCTGTGCTGAAGCTTTTTAGTAGGATGAGATCCCATCTGTTGATTCTGCTAGTTCTCATGCTATAGAGGTTTTGTTCATAAAGTCTGCCTGAGCCAATGTCTCCAAGAGGTTTACATGACCTGTTTTGCAGCAGGTGTATTGTTTCTGTTTTAATGTTTAAGTCTCAAATCCATTGTGATTTTAGTTTAGTACATGGTGAAAGAGATAGGCCTAGCTTTAGTTTTTGGCAGGTTCAAGCCCAACTTTTCCAGCACCATTTGTTAAAGAGGCTGTCTTTCCTCCATTGAGGACGTTTTGCTCCTTTGTCAAAGATAAGGTGGCTTAGTGTATCTGGAGTTGTTTTTGGATGTTCTATTTCATTGGTCCTTGGGTCTGTTACTTTGCCAGTACCATGCAGTTTTTATCACAGTGGCTTTATAGTAGAGTTTTAAGTTCTGGATTGTAATACCCCCTGCCATGTCCTGGTTGCTTAGAATTGCTTTGGCTCTTCTAGGTCTCTTGTGGTTCCAGATGAATTTTTGGATGATTTTCTCTAGTTCTGTGAAGTATGGTGATGGGATTTCAATTGAAATTGCATTGAATCTGTATAGTAGTTGTGGGAGTATAGCCATTTTGACAATGTTCTCCCTATTCAGGAACACAGATGTCTTTCCATTTTCTGATATGCTCCTCTATCTTTTTCAGAGTCCTGTAGTTTTCAGAGTAGAGGTCTTTTACCTCCTTTGTTAGATTGATTCCTAAATATTTATTTTTTCTGGTTGCTATTGTGAAAGGGATTGACTCCTGAATTTCTCTTTTAGTGAGTCTGTTGCTTGTGTATACAAAGACTATTGATTTTTGAGCATTGACCTTATATCCAGCAACACTACTAAATTTGGTGATTAAGTCTAGCAGTCTTTTGGTTGAGATTTTAGGATCCTCTGTATAGAGAATCATATCATCGGCAAATAATGACAGTTTAACTTCTTCCTTACCTATCTTTATTCCTTTTATTTTTTGGTCTTGCCTAATTTCTGTGGCTAATATTTCCAGCACTCTATTGAACAAGAGTGGTGACAGCAGAATCCTTGTCTTGTTCCTGATCTTACTGTGAAAGGTTTCAGTTTTTGTCCATTTAGTATGATGCTGGCTGTTGGTTTCTCATAAATAGCTTGTATTAGATTGAGATAAAGTCCATCTATTCCAATTCTCTGTAGGGTTTTGATCATGAATGGGTGTTGGATTTTGTCAAATGATTTTTCTGCATCTATGAGAGGACCATATGGTTTTTGTTCTTGAGTCTGTTAATATAGTGTATTACATGTATTGATTTATGTATGTTGAACCAGCCTTGCGTCCCTGGGATAAAACCGACTTGATCAGGGTGTATGATTTTCTTGATAACTCTATATTCTGTTTGCTGATATTTTATTGGGGATTTTTGCATTAGTATTCATTAGAGAGATTGGTCTGTAGTTTTCTTTTTTGGTTGGGTCTTTCTCTGCCTTTGGAATCAAGGTAATGGTTGCTTCAAGGAATGATTTGGGGAGTACTGCTTCTCTTTTGATTTCATTAAAGAGTTGGAGAAGTAGTGGCACTAATGCTTCTTTAAAAGTTTTGTAGAATTCAGCAGTGAGGCCATCAGGACCAAGGCTTTTCTTTGTTGGTAGGTTTTTTATTACATTTTCAATTTCCCAGATTGATACTGGGTTGTTTAACATTTTTATATCCTCTTCGTTCAACTTTAGAAGTTTATATGTGTCTAAGACTCTCTATTTCTTCTAGATTATCCATCTTTTTGGAGTACAAATTTTCAAAATACATGTTTATGATCCTTTGGACTTCCAATGGATCTGTGATGATTTCCCCATTTTCATTCCTAAAACCATGGATTTGAGCCTTTTCCTTCCTTTGCTTGATAAGGTTGGCTATGTGTCTGTCAATTTTATTTATCCTTTCATAGAACCAACTCTTCAATTCATTGATTTTTTTTGTATTGTTCTCCTCGCCTCCATTGCATTAATTTCTGCTCTGATTTTTATAATTTCCTCCCTAGTATGAGCTTGGGGTTTGTCTTGCTCCTCTTTTTCTAATAGTTTGAGGTTCAGCATTAGATTGTTTATTTGTTTTCTATTTTTGTTTTTGAGACAGGGTCTTACTTTGTAGTTCAGGCTAGCTCTGAGCTCACTATGTAGCCCAGGCAAGCCTCAAACTGAGCAATCCTCCTGTCTCTGCCTCCCGAGTGCTGGGATTACAGGCGTGAGTCACCACACCTGTCTAGATTGTTTGAGTTTGCTCTATTTTCTGGGTGTAGGCATTCACTGCTATGAATTTCCCTCATAGAACTGCTTTCATTGTGTCCCATAAATTCCTGTATGTTGTACTGGGGTTATCATTTACTTGTAGAAACTGTTTAATTTCTTCTTTAATTTCTTTTGTGGCCCTTTGGTTGGTCAACAGAGTGTTGTTCAATTTCCATGTGCTTGTGAGGATCTTGGAATTTCTTTTTCTATTGAGCTCCGGGTTCAAGGCACCGTGGCCTGATAGTATGCAGGAGAAAAGTTCAATTCCTTTGCATTTACTTAAGCCTCTTCTATGATCTATTTTGGAGAATGATCCATGAGCAGCTGAGAAGAATGTATATTCTTACTTTGTAGTGTGAAATACTCTGTAGGCATCTATTAAGTCCATTTGTTCAAAAGTTTGGTTTAGCTCAAGTATTTCCTTACTGATTCTTTGTCCAATCTGTCAGTTTGTGACGGTGGAGTATTGAAGTCCCCTACTACTGTTATATTAGTGGTTATCTGCTTTTCATGTCCATTAATGTTTTATATAGTTGGGTGCATAAATATTTATGATTGTTATTTCCTTCTCCTGGATTGTTCCCTGTATGAGAATATAGTGACCTTCTTTGTCTCTCTTAATCAGTTTGGGTTTGAAATCTATTTTATCTGCAAACAAGATAGCCACTTCTGCTTTTTTGCAGTTTCCTGTGATATGGAGAATTGTTTTCTTCCCTCTATTTTCAGTCTATGGGTTTCCTTCTGAATTAGGTGGGTTTCCTGTATGCAGCAGATTGTAGGATCTTGCCTCTTGATCCAATCTGCTAGTCTGTGTTTTTTAATTGGCCCATTGACTCAATTGACATTAATGGTTATGACTGATATGGACAGATTTAGAGCTGCCATGTTTCCTAGTTCTCTGTTTTTTTCCTTTTCCCCTTTTCCATTCAGTTTCTTGTTTGCCCCATTGAGTTCACTCTGTTGGGTCTCGTGGGTATGGAATTTTCTGTGTTTTTTCCAAGATGTTCTTTAGAATATTTTGGAGTGCAGGTTTCATATTTGTAAAGTTTTTGAGGTGGTCTTTGTCATGGAAGTATCTTCTTTCAACGTCTATTCTGAAAGATAGTTTTGCAGAATATATCAGTCTAGGTTGGAGGTTGTTTTCTTGCAATGCTTAAAACACTTCCCTCCAGGCTCTCCTTGCATTGAGTATTTGTGTTGAAAAGTCTGCTCTGATCCTAATGGGCTTCCCTTTGTAGGTGATTTTCTTCCTTTCTCTCACTGCTTTCAGTATTTCTTTTGTTGTGTATCTGGAACCTTGATATTATATGTCTAGGTGTAGATATATATATATATAGGGTCTCGCTTTGTAGTTCAGGCTGGCTCTGAGCTCACTATGTAGTCCAGGTAAGCCTTGAACTCAGCAATCCTCCTGCCTCTGCCTCCCGAGTGCTGGGATTACAGGCGTGAGTCTCTGTGCCCAGCATTGTATGTGGTTACTGGGGATCAAACTCAGGACCTTGCCCTTGCAAAGCCGGTGCTGCAACCACTGAGCTAGTCCTCCGGCCCTAGGTGTAGATTTTTTTCATGGCCTTTTGGAGTCCTATAGGCCTCATTTATCTGTATGTCCATTTCTTTTCCTGTGAAGTTTTCTGCCATTATCTCTGACAACAGTTTTTTTTTTTTTATGTCTTGTACTATCTGCTGCTTCCTCAGTGACTCCAATCAGTCTTACGTTTTTCTTTGAATCATCTAGAGGGTGTGGGATTGATTCATCACGGTCCCTTACCCTTTTCCATAGATGATGTCTTTACTATTCATTGGTTGATATCCTGTCCTCTGAGTCTGAAATTCAGTTCTCTGCTTCATTTATCCTACTTCAGAAACATTTGTTCTCCTTCATTTCCTGGAGCTCTGTTTGAAACTGTTTAAAAGGTACCATTGCTTTTGCTTTCTTAGGTTCTATCATCTTGCTGATCTCTAATGTAGTCCTTCAATATGAACAGTATCTGTTTTCCTCTTAGAAATGAGTTCTGATTTCCATTTTTTTTTTTTTTTTTTTTGCTTTTTGAAACAGGGTCTCGCTTTGTAGTTCAGGCTGGCCCTGAGCTCACTATGGTGCCCAGGCAAGCCGCCGTGAACTCAGCAATCCTCCTGTCTCTGCCTCCTGAGTGCTGGGATTACAGGCGTGAGCCACCACATCTGGCATTGTGGTATGCGGTGTTGATTGTTGGTGGGCGTGTCTCCACGCCCAGCATTATATGTGGTTACTGGGGATCGAACTCAGGTCCTTGCACTTGAGAGGCAGGCGCCGGGACCACTGAGCTAACCCTCCGGCCCTTGTTACCATCTTAAAGAGTCCTGGTATTTGAGTTTCATTTTGCTCTAATTCTCTTCCCTGAATTCCCCTATGGTGGTGATCTTTGTGTCTGGCTTTTTGAATATTTTCTCATTTCTACTCCTTTGTTGTTACTAATGTTATTTGTTTAATTCCTTGCCTGGTGTCAGGGCAATGTTTGTTGCAAGTCTCTTTCTTTCTATTATTCAGGAACCTTTGGAAGTAGCACCTTCTTGGGTTGTCCTTGAATCTGTAATGACCCTTGAGAATTCTAATTCTGGCAAATCATGGGAGGTATTTGAATAGAACAATCATATTATCTTTGTTACCCTAATAAAATCAGTACCAACAACAGTGTTAAACCCAGTAAATGAAATGAAAAGTTTTGCTAATTTCTATTCTGAATACTTTGAACTCATGAGTTATCTCTTTGTCCATATGCCAAAATTTAGAATTAATGGGCAATGCATATACAACATGCAGGTGTTAAATGTACCTGCAGTACCCTTTGGGAATAAAAGGTCACTAGGGAGTCAGGGAGGTAGGAAGACAGAAGGAGAATGAAAGCTTGGAAATATGGTTAGCAGATTTATAAAGATCACATAGATCTCAAGAACCTCATATATACCAGAGGGTAACAGAGGCTAAAGAGAATATATAAGATAGTACCAACTGAGAGCTGCAAGTCCACTGGAGACTTTGCACACTTTCTTATAACAATACAGAAGAAGAATTAGGGCAGCCTGAGAGTCTTTTACTTCTGGATATTGGCTCTGACTGGAAGACAGGAGAGGGTGTGGGAATAAGAATTGAAGAGAGGGACCTAGGAATAGAAGGCAAAACAGAAACGAGTTTCCCTCTTCTATAAAGATGTAAGCAATTAAGAAGACAGAAACCCAGAAAGTTGGACAGATTCAGTACTAGCAAAGTAGGAAAATAGAAAAAAACTAGTTATGTCAGAGTGAAGAAATAAAAGTAACAATAGCATCAAAATCAGCAACAACAGTATACCAAGCTAAGCACATTAGTCAAAAGGAGATACCCCTCAACCTTTATGTTGCCTGGCCTGTCTCAGTGCAGCTCTGGCATAGAATGGAGGCTGGCTGGCAGGCTGCTGCTCTGGGCACAGGTGATGGCGTGGGCAATGGCACAGGCCTCCTTTGTGGTCAGTGTTCCTGGTGAGTGAACTCCCCTGTGCACACTTGCCTGATCTTAGTGCAGCTCTCCAAATTCCCAATATTGAGTGTGATCATGATGTGTATATACAATGTACCAATAAAGATAAAATTAAAAAGAAAAAAGAATGGGTGCCAAGAGATCCATCAGACCACTCAGGAGGGAAGCCTAGGTCAGGATGGAAGTCCATGGGTACAACACAGACCTTCAGCCCCATGAGGCAGTGGCTAGCAAGGGAGCCCCAACACCAGAGAGCAGGCTGTGGTTCTGGGGAACCTTTTTCACTGTTGTCTGATGGTAGCAGGACTTTTTTCCTGCTTTGTTGTCTTCTGTACATCTTGGTTTAAGAAAAATGAAAGAAAAGAATGAAAATAACTCATAAAAAGTTTAACATAAAATTAAACTGCTAAACAACTAGATGTGATCAGGTTATCAGGGACAAGAAGAGTATAAATTTCCCCTGCCTGGTAAATCTAGATATTTTTCCCCCTTGATGTCATCACAGTAGGCATGTCAGCAACATCTGAGTTAGCCCTTCTGTTGATATGAGGGCGCATTTTATATCATGGTGGAATAAATTATTTTGTAAAAGGAAAGTGTTTTAATGGTGCTTCAGTGTTTTTGCTGATAAAAAAAATTATTAGTTTGGACTCAGTGCTTCAGCCACTGGAATAATATGCTTCACAAGAGAATCTTCTTTAAACAACAACCATTTGTTTTACCAAGTTCTTCATTTCCATTGGTTTCTAACTGAGAGCATGGTTCAGTGGGTGGCAATTGTGTTGTTTGAAATGTAGGATAGGTAAACCTGAATATGTATCATAAAGTACACTCAGTTCAACTACTTTGTCTACAATACACATTGAAAAACCCTTGCTAACAATGCCAAAGTTAAATCACATCTTTGTGAGTTATAAATATGTGGTAGTTCCAGGGTATTGTATAGTCAATGTAAATAGAAGCCAAAATTGAAATGTTTAGAAAGTAAGATTTTGTTTGTGAACTCACCTTTATTTTTGTTTTTGTTAACTTTTTAAAACATGAGATTTCTGGGACAGGTTGAATATATTCTGTTAAACACTTAATGTTAGCATTGTTGCATCAGTAAGGCTTTGGCCAGGGACCATGACCTGCTAGCGTGTGTACATATTTACAAAAGAAACATACCACCCATTAGGATATGTGGTGGCAATCACAAACTGAAGACTTTTCTTTCTTTCTTTTTTTTTTTCTTTTTGAGACAGGGTCTCGCTTTGTAGTTCAGGCTGGCCCTGAGCTCACTGTGGTGCCCAGGCAAGCCGCTGTGAACTCAGCAATCCTCCTGTCCCTGCCTCCCGAGTGCTGGGATTACAGGCGTGAGCCACCACGTCCGGCATTGTGGTATGCGGTGTTGATTGTTGGTGGGCGTGTCTCCACACCCAGCATTATATGTGATTACCGGGGATCGAACTCAGGACCTTGCGTTTGCGAGGCAGGTGCCGGAACCACTGAGCTAACCCTCTGGCCCTGAAGACTTTTCTTATTTAGGTGTAATATTTTGATTCCCAAAGTAAGTTACACTGGGTCTCCTTGTTTTGTGACAGAAGTATTGGGGATTGGGTATGTGATGTAGAATGAAGATAAAGATAAACAATAGATGAAATCAGGCCTGAGAGGTCAAAACTCCTAGTGTACAAAGGCCCTGGACATATGGAATTGGCAGTATTCATTGAGCATGACACAATGGGTAGTGACCCTCTGAATAGAGGGTCTCTGAATAACTGAGTTGAAACAGCAGATGGTGTGAAGCAGGAAACAGTGAGGTTCCAGACAGATACTCTTGAACATGAAGATAGGAGCAAAAGAAAACCTGCTTTCAGTGATACTGGCTTTTTAGTGTGTGACTTCTGTCAGTCTGGAGAGCCCTAAATAGAAGTTTTCACTTCCTTATAGTCCTATTTGTACACCTGTGAAACATAATTCATTGTAGATTCCCTGGGAGTAGAGAGAGCAGGATTTACACAGAGCAGAGCAGTGGAAAGGGTTGAGCAAGATGTCCTAGCAGGTCGTTTGGAGTCCATTAAGTTCCTTTGGCTACAGATCACAGAAATTGTCATGGCTACTCAGGTGCATTCTACAAAGACCACAGTTGCTTAGTTAACCCATAGTGGCTTAATAGCACAGTTAACTCATATGTGCCCAATTCCACAGGGAGAAGCGGTCTCTCACTTTTTTAGAGACAGGAAACTGTTGATTGCAAATAATGTATTTCCCTCGAGTTCACCATAATGGCTGGATGATTTTGGAAAAGTTCTGATTTTTTATCCCGAGTACAAATTTAACCCTTCTGTTTGCTTTAAAAGTGAATTGGGGAAGTAGGTAGAAGGAGAGAGAAAAATTAAAAATAAGGTTAGAGGATATTCAAAGATTACATAGACCTCAGGAAATTCATAGATGCTAGAGGACAAAAGAGATAAAAGGGTCAAATATGAGACAGAACAGATTAACAACAGCAAGACAACTAGAAACTTTATTTACCATCCTATAATAGTACAGAAAAAAGAGAGTAGGGAAGACTCAAATGCATTAAGTTCTGAGAACTGATTCTGACTGGAAGACAGGAGAGGATGAAGGAACAACAGGAGAAGAGGGGTACACAGGTTTGCCCTTGTTGGATGTGTACCAAACTTGTTTGTGTGGTTACAAGAAATGAACAGAAGAGTATGTACAGTAGAGGAACATTATTTGATTAACCTCAACAGCAAGAGCTGTCTTGCAGACGACAGTTGAAGAAAAGCATCTAGGAGACGGAAAACTCCACTGTCATGGAGGCCTATGTGGCAAAGGACGTTGGCTCAGTGCTTTAGAAAATGTCTTTGACTACACTCAAGGGGCAATGACATGTTACATGTGAAAACAATGAAGACAACTGAGGCTAAGCTGTTTACCAGGCAGTGAACTAAAGGGTGTTGGAAAACAAATGGATCTGATGTCACTTAGTTAACTGTGATCAGTGGTAAAAATATTTGAGCTCCACCACCTTTCAATAAAATAAGAGAAAGTCACATGCTCACATGAAAAGACAGGAAGTATCTCATTTATTTTTCATCCATATTTGTTAATAAACAATTAAAAGTTGAAAAACTTAAAAGGTTTCACATCAAAGGTGTCACATTAAAGAGTAACATTCATAATATACTCAATCTTAAGTGAAATATTTTATTTCTATATAGATCTTTGTGGAAAATTTATCTGAAAGTCTTGAGAAATCAGTGTTTACTTTTTCTTCACTGTCTACCCGGAAGGAAGTTGGGCCCAAGCAAAAGTGCTATGATCCTTTCACATTCAGTAACACTCACCATCTTCCCATTCCCTGCAGTAGTGGTCCTGCATCTGTGACCATCACCTGAGGCAGTTTTTTTTTATGTTTTGAACAAGAGATCAAGCATGGGGCCTCCCACTTGCCATTGAGCTACATTCCCAGTTCAGCCTAAAACAGTTGTTAAGAACATGATGATCACTGGGTCCATGTCCTAATAGTGGGGGTCAGAACTCTGGCTGGGGCTGAGGATGTGCATATCGGGAAAGCTGCCAGTGGGTGAGATCTTCTGGCCCAGGGCCCACAGTTCTCTGCAGATGGAGCTCACATTCCTCAGGGCACACAAGAAAGAGGAATAAGACACTGTGAGAGCACACAGCCCAGGGGCTGAGTCAGGGTTTCAAGCTGATGTGCTTCCCCGTGGGGGGCTGGAGGTGCTGCATAGCCGGCAGTGGGCTGCTGTGCTCTGCTCTTAATGTTACCTTCTCTCCACCCTTCTGCTCTCACTTGCATGGTCCATGCAGGTTGTTCTGCACAGTCACAGTCACACCAGAGGCAGAGAGGTAAGGACAGCATAGCTAAGCAAGTGCACTTAAAATGAGATGGTCCAGGCTTGTACCAGGACTTTTCTGGCTCGTCCTGGGTAGGTTAGGCCAGGAGAGATGGGCGCATGCCAGTCAGACCTCAGGACCGTGTACTAATAGGCCCTTGCACGGCCTCATCTCCTTCAAGCACCTCCTTCCAGCGAGACATTCCTGGGACCTTGCACCTACCACAAGAGGAGCTGCAAATGTGTTGGACACAGGTCGTTCAGGATCTGTGCCTGAGCAGGGCAAGGACCTGACAGAGATGATTGCCTTGCAGGACTCACACCAGTGTGGCCCTGGCTGAGGATCTGTGCAAGAACAGATCTTCAGGACTGCACTGAGGTCATATTCACGGAATCAGGTTCTGAGTGAGGAGCTCGCTGAGTGAAAAGGGTATTGAATATTAGGACAGACAGTACTTCATGTGGAATTTGAAAGAGGACATGTGCCTAATTCATTTAGGGTATCTACGAAAAGAATTTCCTCTCTGACGCTTTGCTGATCTCTCTCTGCCTTCCTGTCTGTTAAACTGTACCTATTGTCTACTTTCCTCACTGTCCTTATAACAGTAGCTGAGTCCTTCCCAGGTCTTCCTCCATCCTGACAGGTACTTTCCTCTGTTTCCTTGTGCCAACTCCAAATGCTGACGCATAGCTGCACTGTCAAGGTCATGCAGGACTGGATGTTACATAATACATTAACGCCAGTCCTTTAGAGTAGCTGGAATAAGCATTAACTTGGACAATATAATATGACACCCAAATCACAGATTTCATAAGCATTTTAGATGAAATTCTGTTTCTGTTAAAAATTTCAATAAAATCAAAATAAAATAGGAGAGGAGGTGGCAAATGTTTGACAAAAAGGAGACTAGGATCAACAGGGGAGAGAGAGGAGGGAAAGGGGATTAAAAATCAATTAAAATGCACTCTGCACACACGAGGTCCCCAGATCAATGTAATTTTTATGTACTCTAAACATGTAGTAATATAAACTTGTAAAAATTAATAACCTCTGTTCACAGTTTACAGTGTCCAAAATATTGGTTGAGTCAGCATTAAATGTGAGTTCACATTATCCGATGTGCACAGCTGTTGGAGACCAGGCTCTGAAGAATTCGGGACCAGCTTGTGGGACCTTGCCGACCAGTCCTGAGGCCAGTGGGACCTGGCCCCGTCCATCTTGAATATTGCCACTTTTTATTCTCCACCCCCACAGATGTCTGAGGGTCTGATCAGCCCCAGCACAGCCCATTTGAGAAGAGACAGTCAATGTGCTATTCACTAGGATTTGCCACTCTCTTTTCTGGGTCTCATTTTTGTTCTACCAGACTGACATGCAGTCAAGGCCTTGGCAAAGCCAGGTGGGTCCCTAGCATTGTGCTGCACCCACACTCCACCTGCTGCCCTTCCACTTCCCCAGTGTCAACATTTACTATGAGAGAGAGAGGCCTGGCCGGGATGACTCTCAAGGGACAGAGCAAGCTGCTCCCCAGCACACTCCAGCGTGTTTGGCTGCCATTCCCGTGGGGCAGGGGAGGTGATGAGACAGGAAATACAGGAGAGGTAAGCACAACACATTTACAGGTCATGGCTTCCCACGGCGAGAGAGGCACAAGGGTCTCAGCCTGTGATCCACAGGGCCTGAGGGCTCCTGTCCTGCTGAGGACGTGATGGCCGCTCAGCAAATGTGCTGTGGGCTAGAGATCCAACATGCCTGACCGGGACAGGTGTTTCCTTGCAGTCCTGGAGCGGGGGCTGGGAAGCTCTGCATGCCCTGATGAGGGATGTCATACGGAGGAGGCAGATGTGACCAGGACCCTTTTGCTCAAGTGTGTGACTCAAGGTACGTGTCCTGGGTGTCCTGGATGAATGCTGTGCAAGATAGTGCGTTAAAACAGGAAAACCAGCAGCGGATACTTAAAATGCTGCCTGGCCCTTGACCTCACTGCAATCCAGGATGGTCTTTTTTTCTGAAGAGAAAAAGAATTCACTCAGACTCTCAGTTCCCCTGTCAGGAAGTAGCCCTGAGTTGTTCTCTGAGTAATTACTTATTGGAAATTAGCACAAGTCTTCTCATTCGGGAGCGGAGGTGCCAGACTTTCCAGCACATGGTGCCCTGGGAAGCGACCACTTTGAAGGCTGAGGTGACGACAGCCCCAGCTCCACATCCAGAGGCTGATGACCCCACTGGGGGGAACACGGAAGCCCTCAGCCCCCCAAGAGTCTTTCCACGAGCAGTCTGCATGAGTTGCAGGAGCTGTATGGCATGTAGGAATTAATGACTGTAAACTTAACATGAACTTAACATGTCTACGTGTATCCTGACATCCAGTGCTGGTTGGAATTTCAGTGACAGAATCCCACAGTTAAGTGCCTTAGTTTTGCTTCAGCTGCTGGGCAAGAAAGCAACGTTTCACTGTAAAAACAGGTGCAATGAAGGCCCTAGACAGTCAACCGGCATTTCTCACGATATGACGCTGAATGTGAGTGGACAGTAGGGGTTACAGGTTGTGCTTCCCTTGGCTCTGGGCCTGGGAAAGGTGGCTTGAAGCCAAGCCTGAGGTCTGCTAACGTTGCTCGGTTTCCTCCGTCTCTCCGGTGTACACAGTCAGCTGTCCATGAAAGTCCATCTCCTCACCCAGCTCCCAGAACCCAGACACTTCAGGACTTGATTCTGACTCAGCGTGGCTGGATTCGTGGCTGAATCACCATAGGGAGGAACCCACAAGGTGTTCCCAGGACAGGAGATTCATGTTTTACTCCCCATGGCTCACTGCTCATGGCTGCCCCCACAATATATGGACCTCTAGGTCAAACAGCTTAACAGGATCGACAGGCAGAGGTTCCTCATTCCACCTGTGACAGAAACAGTGAGCCAGAGACTCAGCTGTGAGCCTTCACTGAGAGGAGTGGCCACGGAGCCACCTTTCCTGCTGTGGCCAGTGCCTGTGCTGCACAGCCTGGACTCCTGGCCTCAGCGTGTCCTCTTCTGCCTCTGTTTCGAGGAGGAGACAGAATGCGCAGCAAGTGCCCAGTCTGCTGTGCGTCATGGCCCGCTACTCCTCAGCCAACAGGCAGCAGAAGAAGGGGTTTGAGCAGAAACATAAATTGCAATCAATCACTCACTCACTCAATCAGTGCCCACTTCCTACTAGCTCAGCCCACGGAGAGAGGGTGTTGCTTCCCCTGTTTATATTCTCACCTCTTGTACACTTATCTACACATTTCAGCATTTGCTTCTGGGTGGAGTACACTCCCCCCCGGGTGAGCCATCAGCAGCACCTGGAGCCCCTCACTGCCGCTGACGCCTGTCCTCCCAGCTGTGAGCTCAGAAGCGGGTGAAGTTAGCGATGTGCAGCATGCATGGAAGCCCCACCTTTGCTTCGGCCCTTGACCCCTGCTTCTTCTTCTCCAGAACCCTCTGACCTAACCCAGGCTGACCAGATGCAGGATGAGACCTGGTGTTTCTCCCCTAGAGACTTGGGTCCCATTTCCCATTCTTCAGATAGAAGTCTTGTCTGGGAAGAAAGGAGTTTTGCTCATTGCTAACTCCCAGTGCCCAGAAGAGTAGTTCAAAATTCTCTGAACTCGGTGGTTCCTGGAGAAAGGGGCAGAGAAGTGAGGCAGGGGCAAGGAATAGGGAGGATGTGAAGCCGGGGGATGACCTTTATTTCCCATGTGCTTTCTGTTTTGCATTAGCACATGTTAACAACACATGAGCTCTGCTTGGTGACATCTGAGCACGAAGGGACACAGGTGGAGCTGTCATGGACATCGGTCCATTTCCTGATGGGTGACCAAGTCATCTTGGTCGCATCCCGGGCATGCCGAACAGAGTGCTCACCTCCCAGCCTCTCGAGCCTCAGATCTGCAGCTTGGAGATCTCTCTCTGCCTCACTAGAGTTCTGAGAGGGATGTGGGGCCCAGCTCTGTCCTCTGCTGGGACATTTCTGAGTCCTCTGCCCTTCTCTTCTCCAGGCCACGAGTCTGAATTGCTCCCTGTGGCAGGACAACAGCGTGTCTGTCAAGCGTTTTGCATTTGCCAAGTTCTCCGAGGTCTCAGAGCAGTGTTTCCTTCTGCTTGCTCTGGTCCTGCTCATGTTCTTAGCCTCACTGACGGGCAACACTCTTAGAGCCCTGGCTATCCGCACCAACCCTGTCCTCCACACCCCCGTGTACTTCTTCCTGGCCAACCTGTCTCTCCTAGAGATTGGCTACACATCCTCGGTGGTGCCACAGATGCTGCAGAGCCTGGTGAGCCAGGCTCCCACCATCTCCCAGGAGGGCTGTGCCGCACAGATGTTTTTCTTCACATTCTTTGCCATCAGCGAATGCTGTCTATTGGCAGCCATGGCTTTTGACCACTACATGGCCATTTGTTCCCCACTCCATAATGCAACCAGGTTGCCATCTTTGTGGTGGCAGTTCTTTGCATTTCCAGCCCATTTTTACTGATCATCACTTCCTATGTCCGAATTCTCACTTTGGTGCTGGCCATGCTCTCTCCTGAGGGCCGCCACAAAGCCCTCTCCACCTGTTCTTCCTGCCTACTCGTGGTGACCCTCTTCTATGGCTCAGGGTCCATCACCTACTTGAGACCCAAGGCCAGCCACTCCCTGGGAGTGGATAAACTGCTGGCCCTCTTTTACACGGTGGTGACTTCCATGCTCAACCCCATCATCTACAGTTTACGTAACAAAGAAGTTAAGGCAGCTCTCTGCAGAACCCTGAGAAACAGGAAGTCTGTGACTCAGGGACAGGCACTGAGGCCACGCAGATCTGCTCCTTGGAGGAGAAACACAGGACAGAATGGGCCATAAACAGCAGCCAGGCACTCTGCCTTCTTTTCCCAAGGTTCTGCTGTTGGAAATGAGCACGGTCACTTGGAGTCACCTCTGGACTCAGAGCTATTTTCTGATTGCAAGTTTTTTTTGGGAACAAACCTATTTGGGAGAAATAATTATACAATTGGACTAATGACTGGGCTGAGCTTTCCTGCCTACAGACAGGCTATGACATATCTGGACCTGAGGACTTAACTATCTTCACCTCCAGGAGCAACAAAGATCCCCCAGTGGTCCCATCAATGTACTGTGATGCTGTAGGGAAGAACTACACTGGGACTTTCATCTGTGTAATTCCTCACTGTTCTGGGTCATAAGAACATGCTGCTTTCTGAGTGACCTGTTACATTTGTTACTCCTGAGATATCGAAATTGCTGACCTCTTCTGAGTGACCTATTGCATTGCTTGCTCCCAACGGACTGAATAAAAGGCGTGGCAAGTTTGGGGCTATCCTCTTTGCTGCCTAGAGTAGCATGGATCAGGCCCAAGCTCAGCTTTTTCTCTATCTTATTTTTGTCTATTTATTATTTTGCCTTGTGCTGTTAGACTCACAGGAGAATAGAACTTACTCCAAAGTTTCTAGTTATGTCCTCCTCCCATTTTCCCTACACAAGTTCTTCAGGAAGTTGGCTGCTAAAGAATTTTGCTAGTTGACTCCAACATAAGCAGGATTATTAAGAGAATTTTAGTCCAGACCGAGAATGTAACTTGTCAGTTTATGTCTCCAAGCACGGCAGTTTCTCACTCCACATTTATTGATATTTCCTCCATCCTGGGGCCCATTTGCCTTCATTCCTTGACTCTTCTACATGGGTTGTAATCCCCTAATAATCACAGTGTATTATTTCTTTCAATAAAAATGTTTTAAAATACTTCAAGTGTAATTACTGACACATAATACAATCAAAACATATTCTGTCACTTGAGTATACAAGAAAAATATGTAAAAAATCCAAGAATTCTTAAATTTTGAGATATTTACTGAAAAATATATTAAAATAAAAATATAGGAAATTAAAATTCAAGATAGAGGAAGAAACCAAACTAAGAATCATTGTAACACACTTTTAAGGTTTTAATTTAATACACAAATTTGCATAGTTCAGATTAATTCTGATGCATTATACTTGGAGATAGTCCGAAAAACTGGTCTTTAGAAAAGTGAACATGGTTACACCATAATTTGGCAGCCACACACCCGTCTAAAAAGGCCTTTCCTTCTTCTTCCTTCTTTGGTTTTCAGGAAACTGCTGTTATTTGATAAAGATCTAACAACTGCTCCTGTAATGTGACAGTCAAGAGCTATGACTGTTACCATGGCTGATTGTTAGCCACCAAGTACAAGATTTAGCATGTTATGATGTATTTACAGTCAGGGGAAAATTTGTTGCTAATGAACTGGTATGTATTTTTCCATATATACCTCTATTACCAAAACTGCCCAACACATGTGACCCTAATGCTTTGTGTTTTTTACATATGTGAGTAATGATTAAAATGGGCATAGAAAATGCAAAAATGCTTGCCTGATTAACAATTGTACCACATCTATGGCAGGAATATTATGTTCAGCCATTAGAGATTGTTATGGCTTATACCTACATGCCCCCAAGCACCATCTGTATTCAGAGGTGGGGCCTTAGGATCATGATAGGATGCTGAGGAAGCTACAGGTAAATGTGCTGTTAAAGGTGGGGGCTGGTCCAAAGAGGCAGGTCACTGAGGGTGTGGCCAGGAAGGGTGTATGTCCATCCCAGTTGGTCTTTTGTCTGTCTGCCTCCTGACTACCGTGATGTGAGCAGGTTCCATTCACCAGGGCTTCCACCAAACTGTTTCTGCTTTGGAGCCAGCTGACCATGGACTGAGTCAGAGCCACAGTAGGCCTCTCTTTATTACACGCACACACAATGTACCAATAAAGATTAAAATTAAAAAATGATAACTTTAAGTCATTTATACTCAAATGCACATACCTTGAGGACATACTCATAAGCGAAATAAATAGGTCACAGATGTAAAAACCATGTCTTTTTCTCTGGTATGAGAATCTGAAGTTGCAAATGAGTTCTAGAATGTATGCTAGATATTGTGAAATAGAAAATATTCAAAGGGAAAAGGGTAAGGTTAAGTAATGAGGGGAATGAAACATGGGTTGTAAGGTGGGTAGAGGAATGGGAAAAATGAGAATTAACTTGTCATATACTGGTACAAATTCTCAATATTGACTGTGATCATGATGTGTATATAGAATGTATTAATAAATCAATAAACTAAAATTAACAAGGAAGAGGAAAGGACCTGTCAAACAGGTGCTGGGCAGCGGGCTCCGTGCCCCAGCCTGGGGCTCTTGAGGTTCAGGGAGGCAGCACTGAGCCACAGCCTGTGCTGTCAGGACCCGCCTCCCCTGAGCCCCACAGCCACAGACTGTGGCCCACAGAGCCTTCTGGACTCCAGGCCTGGCCTGTACAGGTGGGCGGCAGAGCCAGGGATCTCCTGGACTGAGTGTGGAGGGTGGGGTTGAAGAAGACTGTCCCCTCCCTGCAGTAGGTTCTATGTTACTGTGTGAAAGGAGACTTCAGATGATCCAGGGAACAGTGCTACTCGGCAGGCATCTGGCTGTCCTAAGCCTCCAGTGAGATCAATCTGAATCAGGGCACAACTGGGAAGGTCAAGTTGTATTTTAAGGAGCAGAGAGAGGCAAGGTTACTGGGGGCGTGGTCTGCACAGCCCTCTGGAGGGCTTCAGACCGGATCCTGTTTGCCTTGCTTTTTTTAAAACCAAACATTAAAGTTCCTTTTTAACACTCAGTACTATCTGTCCCTATTTCAATAATTTCTCAACATCTTTTGTGAAACAGTCTAAAATTTTAATAGATTGCACATGTATAAAGACAATAAGGATCAGAATGATATTTTATACATATTGTCAAATTTGTAAAACAACATGAATATTCTAAACTTTTGACCCCATTTTTAGGCAACTTATTAGAACAGATGAAAACTTTATATTCACCATGAAGAGAAAAATGTCTTACAAATACTGTAAGATTATTATATAAATGACAAGGACAAGCTTTTTTTTCTCATTTGTAAAGCTCTTTACATTTGTGGGATTTTAGTGTGTATAGGTGACAGCAATGCTTGAAATTGGGTTTGCATTTTTGTCTCAGAGCCAAGGGAGGCACAGCTTTTGGTCCCAAGCGGAGGTGCCTGAGGCCACCTTGGCACAGTCTCCCCCTTGTCGATACTCAGTCCCAGTGCTCACCTCCCATGCATTGTCCTCTAGGTGGCAGAGTGCAGAAATCCTGGGTGACTATCACCTGGATGCCCCGAGGAACCCACGGCAGTGGACAGCATGAGTGATGCCGGGCATGTGGACACAGTGACTCTCCAGCATCCTTGCACCTGTCAGGTAAGCCACTCTCACAGCAGCCCAGCCTGTGGTGTTACCAGAGGGAGGCCTGAAATTGAAGAGCATGTGCTCATAGATAAACTTGAACTTCTGCTTCCATGGAAAAGATTTGCTTCCAGGATGAGAAGGAGTTGGTGGTAACTGTAGTGATACCATAGGTAGGCACTAAACAATGGCTGTAAGACTTGTTTCTGTGCACACTACACACACGTGTGTACCTATGAATGCATGTGTGTTCATTCAGGAATTCTTATGGAGGAGCTGTGAAACGGAGACTTGTGACACTGCCAGTAAGAAGGATGAGGATCTGAAGTCAATAACTTCGGTGTCATTGTAGAAAAGACCTGTCTACTTCACTTCTGATGTTCATTACACATTCTATTTCATTTTCTTTCCCACCCAGTTTTGTGCAGATTTAAGCATTCTCCTTACGAATGAAGGAGAGACCATAATTAGATAATGCTCACAGCCCCTGAAATGTGAGCAATTGCCTGGGGGTTTCTCATGGTTCCCCTTAAGCCTGGTCTCTTGCCAGTAACCTTTTTTTTTTTTTGAGGCAGGGTCTCACTTTGTAGTTCAGGTTGGCACTGAGCTCACTATGTACCCCAGGCAAGCCTTGAACTCAGCAATCCTCCTGTCTCTGCCTCCCGAGTGCTGGGATTACAGGCGTGAGCCACCACACCTGGCACTGTGGTTTGTGGTATTGATTGTTGGTGGGTGTGAGTCTCCATGCCCAGCATTGTATGTCGTCACTGGGGATCGAACTCGGGACCTTGCACTTGTGAGGCAGGCACCAGAACTACTGAGCTAACCCTCCAGCCCACCAGTAACCTTTTTATTGCCTGTTTAGCTTCCTTGTTTCTCAGGGTGTAGATCAAAGGGTTAAGAGAGGGTGTAACTATCGTGTAGAAAAGGGTGAGAAATCTTTGGAGACTCTGTGTGTACTTGCCCTTTGGTTGCATATAGACATAAATTCAGGTACCAAAGAACAAGACCACAGCAATCAGGTGGGACTTGCAGGTCCCAAATGCCTTCCTCCTGCCCTCTGTGGACTTCATCCTCAGCACACTCCTCACAATGCAGCTGTCAGAGACCAGAATGAGCCCCAAAGGTGCCACCACGTACAGTACAGTGGCCACTGAGAGCTCGTTTTCAAGGAAGGTTGTGTCCACACAGGTGAGTTGGATCAGGGCAGGCACCTCGCACATAAAGAAATGCAACAGAAAAACAAGACTGGTCTTCACAGAGGACTCCACAAAACCACTGATCCAGGACAGGGTTGCAAGTTGCTGGAGGAGTGCTGGGTGCATGATGATGCTGTAGAGGAGGGGCCTGCAGGTGGCCCTGAAGCGGTCATAGGCCATCCCAACCAGCAGGAAACACTCGTTGGAGCCCATGCCCGAAACAAAGCCAGACACCCTGTGGGAAGCGACAGTTCTCTGCAGAGAGGAGAGCCACAGAGACCTGTGCCTGCATTTCTCATGGAAAATAATTATATACAACCTTCTGAACACACATATACATACAACTACATTTGGCTGTAAATGTGTCTACACTACAAAGGGTGGTTGACTAAATTCCAGGCAAAGACAACCTCCTTCCACTGCACTTGTGACAGACACTGCAGAGTCCATGACCTCTGTTCACCTCATTCTAAACCTATGGTTAGTTTGGGCTTTTACAAGCCATGAAAAATGGACTTAGTTCTTGATTTCTATTTAGACTTAGGTTACTTTTTGTGCATTTATTTTGTATGCAGAAAATTTGCTCCATTTATTTTCTCTTTTTTTTCAATATAAGACTAAGCTCTACTAGAAGAAAATACAGGAAACACTTTCAGACATTGGATGAGTAAGGATTTTCTGAGCATTGAAAAGTACAATTGCATCAACTAAAAGCATCTGAAGATCAAAGAAAACAATCATGAGAGTAAAGAGACAATCTACACAATGAGAGAAATTCTATGCCATAATAAATAAGGGGACTGTTAGACTCAAAACAATAGCGAATACACAGCCTGATGTGATAATGAGCAATCAGTATAAAAAGGCATTTCTATAGTAGAGAATCAAATAAACCAAAGGATGTATGACAAAAAAAATCCAATGTCGCCTCTTATCAGGGGATGCAAATCATTTATCATCTTACCCTAGAAAGAATGGCTAGTATCAAAAATACAAGAGTAACACATTGGAAAGACAGATGTACACCCTTGTTCATAGCAGCTCAGTTCGTGATAGCTCAATCTTGGAAACAACCCAAATGTCCATCAACTGGAGAGTGGGTAAAGAAGATGTGTTTTTTTTTTTACAAAATGGAGTATTACTCTGCCATAAAGAATGACAAGATCGATCCATTTAGGTGCAAATGGAGACACCTGGAGGATATACTAATAAGTGAAATCAATAGATCACAGACAATTCCCAGATCTTCTCTTTGGCATGAACACCTGTAGATGCAAATGAGTTCTAGTAAGTGGGACAGCTTTTATAGAGTGGAATATTTCTATAGGAAACTTGGTGTGGGAATGTGATGAGGGGAAGGAATAAATATGATACAGAAAGAAAATAAAAGAGCATGTATAAAGGGGGGAGGAGGGGGGAGTGAGTAGGGATATGGGTAAAAATGAGAATTAACTTGTGGCATAGACTGGTACAAATTTCCCAATGTTATATGTGATTTTGAGATGTATATAAATTGTACCAATACAGAATTCAATTAAAAAAATACAGGAGTAAGCAACTGGTATGCGCTCTTGGTAGAAATGTAACTTAGTGCAGCCATTACAAAAAACAGTATGAAGGTACTGAAAACCAAAAATGAAATAACTCTATGCTCAGTCATTGCCCCACTGAGTACATATCAAATGAAATGAACTCCCCATGTCAAAGAAACACCTGCATCCCTACATTCAGTCCAGCACCGTTCACATCAACCAAGACATCAGAGCAACCCATGTGTTCACACACCAAGAAAGGATGAAGGAAGGTGGTCCATACACACAGTGGAGCACTACTCAGTTCTAAAAAGGGAAACCTACCATCCCTAACAGGTACAACTCTCAAGGACATTGAGTCACAAAGAACAAGCAAGGTAGAGAAGGACAAATGCCATACGTTCTCACCGGTGAGTGGAATCTGAAAGGCTGAGTTCCGAGACATTGCGAGTGGAGTTGGGCTCACCACAGGCTGGGTGTGGAGGAATGAAGTGGGCTGGGACACTTTGACCAGTGTAAACGTTATAGCTACATAAGTAAAAGAAATCATGTGCATATCGCACAGTAGGGGATGATGGATAAGTAGTTATGCACTCTGTTTTTTAAAAGCCAGAAGAAAGTACACTGAGGTTTTTACATAGGAAGTGACAACTGATTGAGGAGAAAGGTATGTTTCACTTTATTTAAATATTAGCAACTTATGCATGAAACATGCATTGACACATCATATGGTACCTGCCTAATAAACACAATGTTTCATGCATCAGGTAAGTAACATATTTAGAGGTAATTTAAAACAAGCCAGATGTGAAGGTGTACCTCCGCTCAGTGCAAGCCTGAGCAGGAGGATTGGAATTTTGGGCAGAGTCTGGGAAACGCAGCACCTTAGTGATTAGGTAGGTCTTGTCTCAGCACTGAAAACTGTGTTTGGTGTGCAGCTCAGGGCACAGCGTGCTTTCACACCCACCTGCTCTCAGTGAGAGTCAGGAACGGGACGGGTTTCATCAGCCACCAACTCACATCGCCACTCTGGGAGCCCGTTTGGGACAAACTAGGTCTGAGTTGTACGAGGGAAATGAAGTCAGCTGTGCTAAATATTTGTCTACGACTGTATTTTACTTGTAAAAGATGAGTCCTCACTTCCAGTTTGCAGATTAACAGCACAGTATGATTTAAATTATTTCATATATCCTGGAAAATTCAGTGTATATGAAAATTGAATGCTATACTCAGGAATGTTCATTAAGACAAGACAACCAAAAGGAAAAAAAATTGGATAAAAAGGAAAGTGGAAACACAACACGCTAAATCTTATATGCAGGAAAAGCTGTTTTAAGACAGAAATTTATGTCAGCATATACCTATAACAGAAAATAAGAAAAGTCTGAAATAAAAAAATCTAAGATTGTACCTTAAGGCAGAAGAAAAATTGTGGGAAAGTGGGTAAAGGGAAAGAAATAATAAAGATCAAAACAAAAATGAAATAAACTATAATTGAAGTGTAAAATAAGAAGAACTGAAAATGGAGTGTCAAGGACAAGTTCTTACATCTAAAAAACTCTTCAGTAGACAAATTGTTTTGACAAGCAATAAATTTTTAAAAATTAAAACAAGGACATCAACTGATATCACAGAAATGAAAATTTGGCAAAAGGCCATTACAAAGACAATGTGTTATATGTCAACACCATTAAAAATCTAGAAGGAGATAATTTCTTGTGCATATAGAATATACTGAATCAGGACAATGAAAAACAGAAAAGTCTCTTGAGACCAAGGAATGGGGAGGAGTATAGCTCGGATAATACTGCGAGCTAGTGCGGTTGTACCTCTCCCTCCAGAATGGAGGCATTTGCTGAATTCAGCATTGTGGCTAGGGTTAGGGTGAGGATTCGTGAGAGTGGTACTGTCATTTTGACTATTCCTGTGGATTGGGCTTCCCAAACTATAGTGAGGATGAAGGGTACTGTCAGGATCAGAGTTAGCGTTAGTGCGTTGTGCATATACCCTGACATAGGGCTTCATGAGTCAGGGAGATTGTGGGCTCAGGCCAAGGACTGGGAGTGGTGAGTCTGTGGGAGTGACACACTTCTGTATTTCACTGCCAAATCTGTGGTAATAGCCACGATGCTCTTTCCTGGTCAACAGGTTTGGAAATGTCCTGTGTGTTAGGCCTCAGGTCCCTGTAGGCTCTTGCCCTCGGGTTAGGCTGCCACTCAGAATTCAGAAAACCACACGTCCAAGTGTTGTTTTGGCGATTCCTGTGCATTTGTCATGCAGTTGTCTTGTCAGTGGCACGGTTCGGAGGAAGAATATGCAGAGTGTATGGTGGTGGTAGAGTAGTGTTGAGAGCGTAAGGTTGCAAGGCGGGGTAGGGTTCAGATTGAGATGGAGAATGGTGTCACTGTGGATTTTAGTGCGTATTCAGCATCAGTTTGCCAAGGAATGGTGAGGATTATAGCTCGGATTATGCTGCGAGCTAGTGGGGTTGTACCTCTCCCTCCAGAGTGGAGGCATTTGCTGAATTCAGCATTGTGGCTAGGGTTAGGGTTAGGATTCGTGAGAGTGGTACTGTCATTTTGACTATTCCTGTGGATTGGGCTTCCCAAACTATAGTGAGGATGAAGGGTACTGTCAGGATCGGAGTTAGCATTA